>CDFE01065813.1:0-16446 GCA_000826465.1 Acanthamoeba mauritaniensis
AGAGAGAGAGAGAGAGCCGCTCGCATCTCAAAAGACGACACGGCTGCAACCCGGACTACCCTATGCCAGCCCCACCAGCGCGAGAAGTCGTTATTTGGGCAAGTGAGCGCTCCCATAGGTCAGGTTGAATGACCATTCGAGATATCATCTTGTATAATTTTATCTATTAGCAAGCGCTTTTCGGACTCGTCGCAGCATCGACGAGTCGAGACATTCACTCGGCGCGCCCTGAAATCTTGCATGCCGAGCTATCGCGCCCGACGTATCGGGCACAAAACAGTCATAGTGTGCGGACAGGCTGTTCTCAAGCGGCCTTGTCGGCTGCGTGGACTGTCGTTTCGCGCGCTTCCTGCGCCGCGCGGGTCACATCTTCGACAGTCCCTTGAGTGAGCCGCAGCATCCGCTGCGCTTCTTCGCCATACTGCGCGAACGCGGTCTGCCAGAACTGAGCATAGGCCTGCTGCAAATCCTGCATCGAGCGGCAGTCATGGATTGTCCGGAATAACTGGACGTCCTCGCGCAGCCTTTTGCCGACAAACTCCGACCATTCCTTGCCGATGTTTTGCATGGCCGTGCCGACCTGCGCGTTGAATTTCGCGGTTTCATTCAGCATGGTTCCATTGATCTCGCTGACGCGCGCCAGATCTGGAAACGGAATCGTTTCCGCCGCCTTGTTGAATACATTGTCGCTGGTTGATGTGGATGCCATTGTCGGACCTTCATTCTGCTGGAGCAAGAAAAGGACACGTCTAACGCCGACACCCCATCATTGATCGATGGCAGCAGTATGATGCTCATCGCATCGTGAACGAAAAGAAAAATTTCTCTCTAAGCACGCGCCGATCGCACATGCTTTTTCCGAGATTTCAGATTGCCAGCAACCAATCAAGGTCAGCGTTCATGACCGAACGGCGGATCGCAGCGCGCATAAAATTACTCAGCGGGCTGCGACGACGGTATCCCGCTGCGGCGCTGCTCATACCGAACCACCAGCCAGCCGAACAGCACCATGTCGCCAAGCAGGACGAACGATCCGATGCCGGCGAAAGGCTCACCCGCTTGGTTGCCCGCATGCAGCATCGCGACACCGACGGTCAGCGAAATCGTGCCGATGATCCAGACCCAGATCTGCATCAATGCGGTGCGCGACACTTCTAGGGAGGGATGGAGGCGATAAAAAATCCCGAAGAGAAACAATGACACCCAACCGAGCAGGTTGAGATGAGCATGTGCAGGCATCGCGGAATGGTCCTTAGAAATGGCCATGACGATGCCCCAGGACATTCCAATCAGCACAGCGATGACGGCGGCAAAAAAACTCAATGACGAAGCTTTCATGGTGATCTCCCGATCGCAATTTCTGAATGCGGCGTGTGTGCGCTGCGAAAGGCGCGGGCCTACCACCGCACTGCATCCAGATCAACGCGAGCCGTGATTTCCGCCGCGCGGAATCCCTTGCAATTTTGCGGTGATCATTCCGGCTGTTCGCCAACCACGTCAATGCATGCCTGTGAGGGGACCAATCAAGCTGCAGCCGACAGGCCGGCCTGCGTGACCAGCGCCAGCACCGCGAGCGCAACCACACAGCCAAGACGATCATGGAAAGAATCCGGAGAACGATCTGCCCGCGGAAAATACGGACCGCTGATGAATAGGTGTCGCGTCATAGTCGAGCCGGCCAGCGAAACGGGCCGGATCACATGTCCGGTTAAATATCGCGGCCCTCGACCTTCTCGGACAGCGACTTCACAAGATCGGGCACACGTTCGAGGTAGGGATTGATGGCAAGCGCCTTGCGGAAAGCCTCCAGCGCATGTTTTTCGTCGCCGGTTTCCTGCATGATCATCCCGAGACCAGCCAAGGCGCCGAAATGGCGCGGCTCGCGAATCAGAACCTGCCGGATGTCTTCCATCGAGCGGCTGTAATCATTCTGCAGGTAATAGATCGTCGCGCGCCGATTCCAGGCCTCGATATAGTCGGGGCGCAGCTTGATGACGGCATCGAGCAGTTTCAGCGCGACATCGGTGTCCTTACCGTCCATCGCGAGCTTGGCCCGCGCCATCAGAAGCGCCGCGGTGTCGCTTGGCGTCGCGGTCCACAAAGCCCAGATTCGGGCTTCGACGGCCTTGGCGCTTTCCTGGTCCGGTGCAGCCTTCAGCGCCCCGAACAGGAAGTCGAGATTCTTGGTCTTGTCGCCGAAGACACGCGGCAGCTTGGCGGGCGGCTGCGGCAGTTTTTTCTGCTTGCCCGGCGGCGTGACTTGCGGAGCCTGTGCAGCGGCGGGCGCTACGGCCAATCCCGCGAGCACAACAACGCCAATCGCGAGCTTTAAAAGCCGCATCCCGTTCGCCGTGGTTGTGGACCGCAATACCATGACGGAAAGTCTAAACGCGGAAAGCGCCGCGTGCAAAGCACAAGCGGCGTCAAACGACTGTGATTATGAGAAACCTGCCACCTCGAGCGGCAGCACACGTCATGGAATAAACGGGCGAAAAATCGCCTGTTTCGATCAACCCTGGCGCGCCTTGAAGCGGCGCTGAACCTTGTTGATGACGTAAACCCGGCCCTTGCGGCGGACCAGACGGTTGTTGCGGTGACGGCCGCGCAGGGACTTCAGCGAATTACGGACCTTCATGGGACAATGCTCTCTGGAAGGCCGCGTTGCAGGGCCGAGTATGAACCGTTGGTTGATGGGCATATCCCGCAGGCCAAGGGCCGCGCGAGACAGGCGGTTTCTATGCCATCGCGGGCACAAATGTCAATCCGATCAGGCCAATTCAACAGCTCAAACCGGGGCAAAATGACCCGATTGGAACCTGTTTTCGGACTTTTCACGGCCCAAATCTCTCTCTAATCAAACCTCTAGAGCCATTCGTATACGCCGTTCTTCAACTTCGGCCGCGCATGCGTTAAACATGGCTTTCGCCCCCCGAAAGGCAGATCTGGACCGTTGACCGCCGAAATGACCACACCTCGTCCGGCGGCTGCGAAGGCCGTACCGCTCAGCGGCGCTGCGGAGCCCAGGCTATCCGGCCGACTGCCGCTGCCCGCGGGCGTCAATCTGAACCGCATCGATTGGGGCACAGCGCTCCCTATCCTGTTCTACCATCTGGCGGCGCTGCTCGCCTTCATCCCTTGGTATTTCAGCTGGACCGGCGTGTTCGTCGCCATCGTGACAGCGCGGCTATCCGGACTGCTGGGCATCAACATCTGCTACCACCGTCTCCTCACCCATCGCGGCTTCAAGTGCCCGAAGTGGTTCGAGCATACGCTGGCGGTCATCGCGGTTTGCTGTGTGCAAGACACGCCGGCCCGCTGGGTCGCGGTGCATCGCCGACATCATCAGCACGCCGATGAACAACCCGATCCGCATAGCCCGCTGGTGAATTTTCTCTGGGGCCACATCGGTTGGGTGGTGATCAAGAACCCGGAGTTGAATCGCCTCGGAATCTACGACCGCTATGCCAAGGACATCCTGCGCGACCCGTTCTACGTCGCGCTCGAGCGCAACTGGCTTCAGCTCAAGATCATCCTCATCCAGTGGGTGGTGTTTTTCGGCCTCGGCTTTCTCGCCGAACTGGCGATGGGCGGCACGGCAATGCAGGCCCTGCAGTTCGGGTTGAGCATTCTGGTCTGGGGCGTATTCGTCCGCACGGTGTTCGTCTGGCATCAGACCTGGGCGGTGAATTCCGTGACTCACCTTTGGGGCTACCGGAATTACAAGACCGACGAGGACAGCCGGAACAATGTTTTCATCGGCCTGCTCGCACACGGCGAAGGCTGGCATAACAATCACCACGCTGATCCGCGTTCCGCGCGTCACGGTCACAAGTGGTGGGAGTTCGACACCACCTGGTTGACCATCCGATTGTTCGAGAAACTCGGACTCGCGACCGACGTTGTCGGGCCAAGTCCCCATGTGATGGCCAAAGCCGGGATAACGACGGGCCAGACCATCACAACGCATGGTCCCGACGGCACCCCGACCCACTAATCGCGACAAGATTCGCGCTTTTTCCAATCCAGCTATTTATCCATAACAAAAGCCCGCCCGTGGTTATCCGGAGCGGGCTTTCTGCGATCTTGAAACCGGTTCTTATTGCTGTGGCACGTTGGCGGTCTTCACGACGCCAGCCCACTTGTTGATTTCGGCATCCACGAACTTTGCGAAATCCGGGCCGGCGAGTTTGCCGGGCTCGACGCCCTGTGTCGCGAATTTTTCGCGCGTCTGGGACGCTGCAAGGATCTCCTTCATCGCCGCAACCAGCTTGGTGTAAGCCGCGTTGCCATTCGCCGCAGGCATATAGAGGCCGAACCACGCGGTGGCTTCGAGACCCTTCACGCCAGACTCATCGAGCGTCGGAGCATTTGGCAGCGACGCCGCGCGTTCCTTGCTGGTTACGGCCAGCACGCGGATGGTGCCCGCAGCAGCAGCCGGCAGCACCGTCGGGAGCGTGTCGAACATGATCGGAATATGTCCGCCGATCAGATCGTTCATCGCAGGCGCAGCGCCCTTATAAGGAACGTGCACAATGTCGACGCCCGCCATCTGCTTGAACAGTTCGCCTGACAGATGATTGGCGCCGCCGATGCCGGCCGAGCCGAACGACAGTTTACCAGGCTCCTTCTTCGCCATTGCGATCAGGTCGGCAACGGTCTTCGCCGGGAAGTCTTTGTTGACCACCAACGCATTCGGCGCGCTCGCGACCACAGCGATCGGCGAGAAGTCCCTTTGCGTGTCGTATGGCAGCTTCACATACAGGCTCGGGTTGATGACGTGATGGGTCGCGGTCAACAGCAGCACGCTGCCGTCATTAGGCGACTTCGCCACCATCTCGGAACCGATAGTCCCCGACGCGCCGGCCCGGTTCTCGACGATGGTCGTGACGCCGAGCTTGTCGCCGAGATACTGCGCGACAAAACGCGCCAGGATGTCCGTGGTGCCGCCCGCCGGAAACGGCACGATAATCTTGATGCTGTTGGGCGGAAACTGTTCGTTGGCCCTGGCATCGCCGGAGGCGGTGCCGAGCATGAACACGCACAGGATTGCAGCAACGACTGACTTCATGATTTCAACCTGACTCACGTTGGTATGACGCTATCGCGTTTCGCGCATGGCAGCCGATGTTACGGCTGACGCAGCAATTTGGCGCGCTCGACCAGCGAGCGCTCGGACACGTAGAACTCACTGGCCCACTGCTGGTATTCGCCGGGCGGCTTCTGCCACTGGGTCTGACCCAAGGTCACCAGCAGCTTCTTGTACTCATCGCTGTCGGCCGCAGCCTTGAACGCCTTGTACAATCTGTCGACAACAGCCGGCGGCATTCCCTTCGGTCCCACAAGTCCATACGGTGCGGGATAGACGAGATCGTAACCTAGGCTCTTCGCCGTCGGCACGCCGGGCAGCGACGCGACCGGCTGCGGATCGAACGACAACAGCACGCGCATCTTGCCCGACTCGACATAGGGCAGAATGGTGCCGATGGCATCGACCGTCGCCATGGTGTGGCCGCCGAGGATCGCCGTGACAGCTTCGCTGCTGCCCTTGTATCCGACATGGGTGATCTTCACATCGGCCATGCCGGCAAGAGCTTCCGCCAGAAGGTGCATTGTCGTGCCCGCGCCTGCAGTGGCGACCGTCAGACTGTCAGGATTTTTCTTGGCGTAGGCCACCAGATCAGCGGTGGTCTTGATCGGCGAGTCGGCATTGACCGCGAGCACGAAGGTGTAGCCGCCGAGGCCCGCGATCCACGTGAAGTCCTTGATCGGATCCCAGTCGACCTTCTGCATATAGGGATAGCGCAGCAATCCGGCTGTTGCGGCCGCGATGGTGTAACCATCGGGCGCTTCCGTTTTCGCCATCGTCGATGGCGCCAGCGTCGCGCCTGCGCCCGGTCGATTCTCGATGATGATCGGCTGGCCAAGATCCTTGGCAGCGAGTTCACCGAGCTTGCGGAATGTCGTATCGGTCGCACCACCCGCCGCGAAGCCGACCAGCAGCTTGATCGGCCGGGCCGGGTACGAATCCTGGGCGACCGCCAACTGTGGCATCGCGATTATTCCGATCGCGAGCAATCCAGATCGCATCGCATTCAAGTACCGGCTCATTCTCATCTCCCTCATGGCCCGGATTGCTTCCAGCTTTTGTCGGTCGTCTATCGCGAAGCGGCTGAAACGCTCCACGATTTCCGGGTGTTCAGGGCATCGACATCGAAGCCCGCAAGCTGTTTGTAGCGACGCTCGACGTCCTGAAGTTCGGTCGCAGCATCGCCATGCGCGCCGCTGCGCGCCAGTGCGCTCACCCGCGCCATCACGTCACCGGCCTGCCGCCGGTTTGCGAGTTGTACTTCGCTGGCGACCGGACGGCGTTGCGCATCATAAGCGCGCAATGCGTCATCGATCGTCCCCGCTGTCGCCAGTTCGTAGGCCAGCACACGCGCATCGAGGATCGCCTGCGACGCGCCATTGGAGCCGAACGGGTACATCGCATGCGCGGCATCCCCGAGCAGTGCGCACCGTCCGAAAATCCAGCGCGGCAACGGATCGATGTCCGCCATCGGGTATTCGTAAGATTCCGACGACGACGCCACCAGGTGATGCACGTCCAGCCAATCGAAGCGATAGTCCTTCACGAACGCCGCGATGGCGCTGGTCGACACCGGAACATTCCAGTTTCCGAGCTCGGCCTCGGCGCGCGTCGCGTCCTTCGGTCGAACCAGCAGCCAGTTAATCACGCCGTCCGCGATCGGATAGACCACGACCCGCTGGGTTTCGTCGCCGATGATCACCATCGAGCGCCCGGTAAGAAACGGCGCGGATGTCGTGACGCCGCGGTACATGACCCAGCCGTTCGATGCGAGCGGCGTGACCGCACCATACAGACTGTCGCGCGCCGGCGAGCGGATGCCGTCGGCGCAAATCGCGACATCGGCGGTATAAGATACCGCACGATCCGCCGCGGTCTGATCGATCGCCGCGATCACGGCCTTGTTGCCATCCGCGGTGCTCACGCCCGTCACGCGTTGCGCGATCCGGATCGACGATGGACCCAGACGTTCGCGCACGGCCTCAACGAGAAGCCGTTGCAGTGTGCCGCGATGAATGGAGTATTGCGGCCATTTGTAACCGGCGTCGAGCCCGCGCGGCTCTGCCCAGATCAGGCGACCTGTGGGATCGTAATAGGCCAGTTCACTGGTCGGCACGCCGGCTTTCTCAAGCACGTCGCCGAGACCCAGTTCGCTCAATTCGCGAACGGCATGCGGCGGCAGGTTGATGCCGACGCCGACGTCGCGAATTTCGCGCGCTGCCTCGAGCAGGAGAATGTCGCCCTGGCCGGCGGCGTGCAAAGACAACGCCGCCGTCAAACCGCCAACCCCTGCTCCTATGATCGCGATCGACATCGCGCTTCAACTCCGGTCAGGCTGCCGCTGCTGCGACGGGGAATTCCACCATGGCTTCGCCGACAGCGACCTTTTCGCCGTTCTGGTTCTTCACCAGCACGTCGATCAGGACGAAGCGTGAATTCTTGGTGACCTGCTTGGCCTTGATGATTCCCGCTGGCTGAATGGTGTCGCCCGGCTTCACCGGCTTGACCCATCGCGTTTCGAGGCGGCGATGAATGGCGCCTGCAGGATACGCCCAGTCGGTCAGCATCCGGGTGATCAGCCCGAAGTTGTTCATGCCGTGCATGATGATGCCGCCGAAATTGGTCTTGCCGAAATCGCCCTTCATGTAATTGTCGTCGAGATGCAGCGGGTTGTAATCGAGCGATGCATCGCAAAACAAGCGAATGGATTCGCGCGAGACAGAGAACTTCGGGCCGTCGATGCTGTCGCCGACCGAGAGGGTTTCGAATGTCGTCGTCATGTTTGGACTCCTCGCGTTCGCTTACATCGGCCGGATGGTCTGGCCGCGGCCGGAACAGATCACGTCGCCATGCTGATTGAAGAAGACATTGTCGTGGACCACGAACAGCCGCTCGCGCTTGATGAACTTGTCGAGCGCTCGGGCCTGCAGCGTGATGGTGTCGCCGGGCCGCGCGGGCTTGTTGTAGCTCCAGGACTGTCCGGCATTCACGGTGCCGGGTGACCGCATCCAGTCATCTGCTTCAGTGCAGGAGAACATCAGCAGGATGTGGATCGACGGCGGCGCGATAATCCCGCCCCAAGGCGTGGTCTTCGCATAAGCCTCGTCGAGATAAAGGGGATTGGTTTCACCGACAGCCTTGCAAAGGAGCGCGATGGCTTCCTTCGTCAACAGGTAGGGGATCGTCTTGCGCGGTTCACCTGGAACGATCTCGTCCCAGACCTTTCGCAAATTCTCGTCCTTCCAGAAATCGGTCTCGAAAGCTTGTGCTTGCGCCATGGCAATCTCTCATCTAATGTTCATCAGGCGAACTTTATCGTCACCACACGAACACTATGGTCCGGCTTTTCGGACCTGACAAGCCGGAAGATGAGAGGAACTTGAATGTCCAAGGAAAGCGACAGTTTCGTCCGCGCCATTGCACGGGGATTTTCTGTGGTCGAGGCGCTGGGGCGTCCACCCGGACGGCACACGCTCTCCGAAACCGCCGTGGCGGCCGGACTGACACGCGCGACCGCGCGACGCATGCTGGCGACATTGGTGGCGCTGAAGTACTGCGAGGCAGACGGCCGCTACTTCAGCCTGCGTCCCCGCGCGCTCGGCCTCGGATTGTCCTATCTCAACGCACTGCCCTACTGGGGCTACGCGCAGCGCGCTCTCGAGGATCTTCGCAACGACATCGGTGAATCCTGCGCGCTGGCCGTGCTCGACGAGACTGAAATCGTCTATGCGCTGCGTCTGCCTGCACGGCGTATTCTCTCCGCCAATCTCGGCATCGGCAGCCGCCTGCCCGCGCATTTGATTTCGCTGGGCCGCGTGCTGCTGGCAGCACTGCCGCCGGAACAGCGCGCGCAATATCTCTCCAGCACCGAATTCAAGCAGGTGACTCCCCGCACCGTGATCTGCCCGATCAAACTCGGCGAGGAACTCGCGCGGGTGGAGCAGCAGGGTTACGCCTGGATCGACGGCGAGCTCGATCCCGCGATCTGCGGCATCGCGGTGCCGGTGCGCGATCAGGCCGGCCATGTGGTGGCCGCCGTCAGCATCAACACCATTTCGGGCACAGTGACCGAGGCCGAAGCGAAGAAGAAGTTTTTGGTGGCGCTGAAACGCACCGCACAGGACATCAGGACCCAGACCACCGCCAACAACTGAAGCTGCGCGTTGCGTCCCGGCGTGAATTGATTATAAATTATAATCAATTCACGGCGTCCCGCTTTTTGATGCGGGATCGCCTTAGCCGGGAGATGCGCATGCTTAATCCGGACGACCTGATCGCCATCGACATCCACACCCACGCCGAGGAGCCTTGCGGCACCCACGGCGATGACGGCTATGACGATTTTCAGGCCGCGATGTCGGAATATTTCAAGTCGCCGCACAAGCATCCGCCCACCGTGCCGGAGACCGCGGCCTACTACCGCGCCAAGAAAATCGGCGCGGTGATCTTTCCCGTCGATGCTGAACGCGAGACCGGCTTCCGCCGCTACAATAATTACGAGATGGCAGAACTGGCGGCGCAGAATTCCGATGTGCTGATTCCATTCGCGAGCATCGATCCCGCCAAGGGCAAGCTCGGCGCACGCGAGGCGCGAAAACTTGCCGCCGACTACGGCATCAAGGGATTCAAATTCCATCCCACCATGCAGGGCTTTTATCCGAACGACCGGATGGCTTATCCGCTTTATGAGGCGATTGCCGAATCCGGATCGATTGCGCTGTTTCACACCGGCCAGACCGGCGTCGGCTCCGGCATGCGCGGCGGCAACGGCATGCGGCTGAAATATTCCAACCCGATGTATATCGACGATGTCGCGGTGGATTTTCCCGACATGAAAATCATTCTCGCGCATCCGTCCTTCCCCTGGCAGGAGGAAGCGCTGTCGGTCGCGACCCACAAGCCGAATGTCTATATCGACCTCTCCGGATGGTCGCCGCAATATTTCCCGCCCATTCTGGTGCGCTACGTCAACACCATCCTGCAGGACAAGATGCTGTTCGGATCGGACTGGCCGGTGATCACGCCGGACCGCTGGATGGCGGATTTCGAGAAACTCGACATCCGCGACGAGGTGCGGCCGAAGGTGCTGAAGGCCAATGCGCGCAAGCTGCTGGGCATTTGAGGCCCGACCGTGCATAAGGCCGCATAAAGCAACACCTCTGGAATTATAGAAGCATGACCGTTGAATCCGTTCGCGCGTTCTTCGCAAGCAACGCGCCCGACATTGTCGTGATTGAATCCGACAAGAGTTCAGCCACCGTAGCACTGGCCGCCGAAGCCTTTGGCGTAACACCGGCGGAGATCGCCAAGACACTGTCCCTGCGCGTCGGCGACCGCGTGCTGCTGGTGGTGACCTGCGGCACCGCGCGGCTCGACAACAAGAAGGCGCGTGCGGTGTTTGGCGGCAAACCACGCATGCTCAATGCGGAAGAAGCGCTGGACGCCACCGGCCATCCGGTCGGCGGCATCTGCCCGTTCGGGCTGAAGATACAGCTGCCGGTCTATTGCGACATTTCACTGAAGGCCTTCAGCGAAGTCGTGCCGGCCGCCGGCTCGATCAACAGCGCCGTACGCATCTCGCCCGCACGCATGGCCGAATTGACCAATGCGGAATGGGTCGACGTCAGCGAGATACGAGAGCAGAGCGAAGTGGTGTGAGCGACGTTCCAGCTGTCATTGCGAGGAGCGTAGCGGGACGAAGCAATCCAGATTTTCTTTTCCCAAGACTGGATTGCTTCGCTACGCTCGCAATGACGCCGAGTAAAACGTCTTTCTACTCCACCTTGCCGATCTTCTTCACTGCAGCGATCAGCCGCGCGCTGTCGGCTTCGACGAACTTCGCAAATTCCGGCGCATCCAGGTAGGCGACCGGACTGCCCGCGGTCTCGAAGGTCTTCACCACTTCCGGCGCGCGCACCGCCTCGCCCATCGCCTCGCGCAACCTTGTCATGATCGGCGCAGGCAACGCGGTCTGCGCGAACAAGCCGGCCCAGATGTAGAACTCGACGTCCTTGTAGCCGAGCTCCTGAAACGTCGGCACGTCGGGAAAACTCGCGACGCGCTTCGCGCCCCATCCCGCCAGTACGCGCATCTTGCCGGCATCGACCTGCGCGCGAAGTGTGCCCGGCGCGGAGGCCACCGCCTGCACCGTGCCGGTAAGCAGCCCGGTCAGCGCAGGGCCTGCGCCGCGGAACGGCACGTGAAGCAGTTTGATACCGGCGCTGGCCGCGAACATTTCCATCGCGATGTGCAGCGTGCCGTAGGGACCGGACGACCCGTAAGGAATCTGGCCCGGACGCGCTTTCGCATCCTCAACGAAATCCTTCACCGCTTTCCACGGCGCGGACGCCGGGACCGCCAGCATAGTCGGATCGGCCAGCACCCGCGCCACCGGCGCAAATTGCGACATCTCGTAAGCGACCGGGCGATCGAACAGCCGGTCAGCTTCCGGCAGCACCGCCAGCGACGAGAGCGTCATCAGCAGCGTGTAGCCGTCTGGCTCGGCACGCGCAGCCGCGGCATTGCCGACCGAACCGCCGCCGCCACCGGCGCGGTTGTCGACGATCACGGTCTTGCCGAGAATGCGTTCCAGCGCCAGCGCCACCGGACGCGCCGCAAGATCCGCCTGTCCGCCGGCCGGAAACGGTACGATCATGGTGATGTTGCGCGACGGCCATGCCGCCTGCGCATGGGAAGTGCCGGAGAGCGTATACAACGCAACCTGCGACAACGGCAGAACCGCAGCCGCCTTCAAAACTTCGCGCCGATTCATGATGCCTCCCTGATTTTATTTTTATGCTGCAGGCTAACACGCTTTCGTGGAACCGCGCAGAATGTGAAGCAACCCATTCACCGGTAATCCGATTCTCCATGGGCGACCTTTGCAGCCCGGGCTCACAGCCGAGATTTGCGGCCCTTCATTTGGCACGATTGATGCTTCGCATCTCCCCAAGGAGGTGATGTGATGCGATCAGTCATTTTCTTGTTTCTGGCAGTCGGACTGCTGGTGACCCGCGTCTGCCTTGCGCATGACGCGGATGGACGACCGAACTGGATCGCCGAAGGTTCCTACAAAGGATCCCATGGCGTTCACTGTTGTGGACCGAGCGATTGCGAGCAACTCGGGTCTGACGAAGTGCAGGTCAGATCCGATGGAATCTGGCTCACGCGATTCAAGGAGCTGGTTCCGTTCGAGCAAGCAACGCCAAGCGAAGACGGCAAGACATGGCGATGCCACAACCTCTCCGGCGAGAGGCGGTGCTTCTTCATGAAGTACGGCAATACATGACCTGACAGTCGCGCGCGGCAGTATCCGCGCCGATTGATGTGCCGCCGGACGCACGCCGTGCGTCCGGAACGAGTGCTCAAATGCCGAGCGCGACACCATCCTTGCGATGGTCGGTTGCGCCGAGCAGGACGCCGCGCTCGTGATCGATCCAGATCGCCTGGCAGCCGCCGATTGCGGCGTCGGCCCATTTCACGTCGTGACCGCGCGCGGCGAGTTCAGTGCCGATCTCCTTTCCGAAGGTCGGCTCCAGCGACAGCACGCCTTCGAACGCGAACGAGCGCGGGGCTTCGGATGCGGCCTGGATGTCCATGCCGAGATCGAACACGTTGGAGAGAAAGTTTCCGTGGCCGGTCGCCTGATAATGCCCACCCATGACGCCAAACGGCATCATGCAGCGTCCGTTCTTCATCACCATGCCAGGAATGATGGTGTGCATCGGCCGCTTGTTCGGCCCAAGCGCGTTGGGATGACCCGGCTCAAGCCGGAAGCCCCAGCCGCGGTTATGCAGCAGCACACCGGACTTCGGCGCATAGATGCCGCTGCCGAACGGCTGAAACAGCGAATTGATGAACGACACCGCATTGAGATCGCGGTCCACCACCGTGACGTAGACCGTATCCTTGTGTTCGATATCGTCCCAGTCGACGGCCGCGCTGGCGCGCTTCATGTCGATCTTGCTGCGGATCGCGCCGATATACGCGTCCGAGAGAAAATGCGCCGAATCGACCTTGCCGTGCACGGGATCGCAGAAGAATGCATCACGCGCGCGGTAGGCCGCTTTGGTCGCTTCCGCCAGCAGATGCACGCGATCGACTTCCGCAAGCGCCTTGATGTCGTAACCCGCCAGCGTGCGCAGGATCATCAGCGCCGCCAGCCCCTGCCCGTTCGGCGGACATTCGAGCACGTCGTGACCGCCATAACTGGTGGAAATAGGCGTCACATCTTCCGGCGCGTTCGCGGCAAAATCCGCGACAGTATGCGTACCGCCTAGCGCCTGCAGCACGCTTGCAAGTTCCTCTGCGACTTCGCCCTCATAAAAGGCCGCACGGCCCTCGCGCGCGATGCGTCGCAGCGTCTTGCCGAGCGCTGGCTGGCTGCGCCGGTCGCCGATGGCCGGCGCGATGCCGCCGGGCAGGTACTGTTCTTTCGCCGCCGGATTGCTTTCAAGCCGCGCGCGATTGCGCGACCAGTCTGACGCGACGCGCGGTGTGATGCGGAAACCATGCTCGGCGGCATCGATCGCCGGCTTGAAGATCTCTTCCAGCGATTTGCTTCCGTGCTTCGCAGCGAGCTTGCACCATGCATCGATTGCACCCGGAACGGTGATGCCTTCGATCGATGTCGGCGTCAGAGCCTTCGCGCCCTTGGCCATTGTCTTGGCGAGATCGGTCTTCGCCGGCGTGCGGCCCGAGCCGTTCAGAGATACCGGCGCGCCCGCTCTCGGTGAATACAGCACAAAGCAATCGCCGCCGATGCCGGTCATCTGCGGCTCGACCACGCCCTGCAAGGCAACCGCCGCAATGGCGGCATCCATGGCGTTGCCGCCGGCTTTCAAGATATCGAGCGCGGCGAGGGTTGCCTGCGGGTGCGAGGTCGCGGCCATGCCGCGTTCTCCCACTGCAATCGAGCGGGACGGCGAGATGAAATTGCGCATTCAGGGAAACCTTCCAGGATGGGGGCACATGTTACGCAGACTTGCGCTGCCGATCCAGCGCGGAACAGGAACGTGATCGGGTCCTATCGCGTGGCACGTCTGGTGCGGCCGAGCTTTTCGGCGAGAAAATCCGCGAGCACCTCGACGCGCGCCGGACGCGGGCCACCCGGCGGCATCACCAGATGCACCGCGCCTTCAGGCTGCTTCCAGTCCTTGAGGATCACCTCGAGCCGCCCATCCGCAACGGCGTCGCCGACAATGAAATCCGGCAGATCAGCAATGCCGAGCCCGGCCAGCAGCGCGGGCATCGGCGCCTCGCCATTATTGACACGCAATTGCCCCGAGGGCCGCACCGTCGCCTGCTCACCGGCCGCGTTGACGTAGTGCCACACGCCCGGCGTCGAGAGATACGCGTAACCGAAGCACTTGTGCTCGGCGAGATGCATCGGATGTATCGGTCGGCCGTGCTTCTTGAGGTAAGACGGTGCAGCCACCGTGTAGCGCCGCACGCCGCACAACCGGCGCGCAACCAGCGACGAATCCGGCAAGCGTGCAATGCGGATGCCGGCATCGAAACCGTCTCCGATCAGATCGACCATGGCATCGCTCAGATGCAGGTCGATGGAAACTTCGGGATAGGCGCTAAGAAACTCCGGCAGCAAGGGTGCAATGACCCGAACGCCATAGGTCATCGGCACAGCGAAGCGCACCAGTCCGCGCGGCACGGATGATTGCGCCAGCGCTTCGCTCTCCAGCGCCTCACCATCCATCAGCAGTTGCGCCGCGCGTTCGGCCAGTTTCTGACCGGCATCGGTGAGCGCTAGTTGCCGCGAGGTGCGGTTGAACAACCGCGCGCCTAGTCGTTCCTCAAGCCGGCTGACAGCCTTGGAAACGGTCGCTTTCGACAGCGCCAGCTCGGCCGCAGCCCCTGCAAACGACCGCATTTCCACGACTTTCGCGAAAATCGCGAGCGCCTCGAAGTCCGGGAGCCTGGACATGTGGGCCGTCCTTCAAGGGTGATAAATGGAAACAATGAGTTTCAATAGTTTCTATTTATGCACCATTCGGGAGCGCTTATCCATAGCCCGTCGAATGGCAACGCGAACGAAGCAACGGCCTAAAGGCGACGCTCCGACGCAAATTGCGCAAGAAGAGGAACATCCCATGATCGAACTTCGCCCTTTCAACAAACTCGGCAATGCCGACCACGGCTGGCTCAAGGCCAAGCATCACTTCTCGTTCGGCAGCCACTACGATCCGGACAACATCAGCCACGGCAGCCTGCGCGTCTGGAACGACGACGAGATCGCGCCGAACACCGGTTTCCCTGCGCATCCTCATGCCAACATGGAAATCATCACCTTCGTGCGCGAAGGCGCGATCACGCATCAGGACTCGCTCGGCAACAAGGGCCGCACCGAGGCTGGCGACGTACAGGTGATGAGCGCGGGCTCAGGCATTCGCCACTCCGAATACAATCTCGAGCCGGTGACGACCAAGATCTTCCAGATCTGGATCGTGCCGACGCAGGAAGGTGGACAGCCGTGCTGGGGCGCGAAGCCGTTCCCCAAGGCCGACCGCTCCGGCAAATTCGTCACCATCGCCAGCGGCTTCAAGGCCGACAACGATGCGCTGCCGATCCGCGCCGATGCACGCGTGCTGGCCACCACGCTGAAGGCCGGCGAGACCGCTGAATATGCCCTCGGCGAGAAGCGCTACGGCTATCTCGTGCCGGCCAGCGGCAGCGTCGAGGTGAACGGCGTGCGCGCCAACACCCGCGACGGCGTCGCCGTCCAGAAAGAGGCGTCGGTGAAGATCACCGCGCTGGAAGACACCGAACTCGTGCTGGTGGATGCGGCGTAAGCCGCATCCATTCCTCCAAACTTTCCCCATTCAACTCTGAAAAACTGAAGGAGGCCGTCATGGCCAAGGTTCTCGTACTTTACTATTCCGCCTACGGACACATCGAAGCGATGGCGAATGCTGTCGCCGAGGGCGCCCGCGAGGCCGGCGCAACCGTCGACATCAAGCGCGTGCCCGAACTCGTTCCACCCGACGTCGCGAAGGCGTCGTACTACAAGGTCGATCAGGCTGCTCCGGTTGCCAAGATCGAGGATCTGACGAACTACGACGCAATCATCGTTGGCACCGGCACCCGCTTCGGCCGCGTCTCGTCGCAGATGGCCAACTTCCTCGATCAGGCCGGTGGCCTGTGGATGAAGGGCGCATTGCATGGCAAGGTCGGCGGCGCATTCTCATCAAGCGCTACGCAGCACGGCGGCCAGGAGACCACGCTGTTCTCGATCATCACCAACCTGCTGCACTTCGGCATGGTTGTGGTCGGCCTCAACTACGGCTTCGCCGGCCAGATGGGCGTCAAGGAAGTGACCGGCGGCTCGCCCTATGGCGCGACTACCA
>CDFE01065813.1:16466-29357 GCA_000826465.1 Acanthamoeba mauritaniensis
CCAGCCAAGCCAGAACGAACTCGATGGCGCGCGCTATCAGGGCCGCACCATCGCGGAAACTGCGAAGAAGCTCCACGGCTGATCGACATTCGGCGGCGCTGGCAACAGCGCCGCCGCTTTCGTTGACCCCGCAAGGGATTGTGAGGCGATAGTGATAGACGCGATGCATCTGTTCAATCTTGCCCGGGGGCCACTGCGTACACTCGCGCGGCATTGGCTATGCCGCGGCCTTCGCCGCGCGCCAATCGGAGAGCGAGTTGGCCTTAATCGATATTGCCCTTCGTGCGAAGCAACTACGACCAATGACGGTCGCGCAATTGCCATCGGGAAAGGCTAGGCTCCTCTTCGCCGGGGTAATCTGTTTCTTTGAGGCGAGAGGGAACAAGCACAATGCCCACGATTAAAGTCAAAGACGGCACTGAAATCTTTTACAAGGACTGGGGCTCGGGACAGCCCATCGTTTTCAGCCATGGCTGGCCGCTCTCGGCAGACGATTGGGACACACAGATGCTCTTCTTCCTGAGCAAGGGCTTCCGGGTGATTGCCCATGACCGCCGCGGTCACGGCCGCTCGACCCAGACCGCCGACGGCCACGACATGGATCACTACTCAGACGATCTCGCTGCACTGACGGCGCATCTCGATCTGAAAGACGCCGTGCATGTGGGCCATTCCACCGGCGGCGGCGAGGTCGTGCATTATATCGCGCGCCATGGTGAAAGCCGGGTGGCAAAGGCAGCAATCGTCAGCGCCGTGCCGCCAATCATGGTGAAAACCGCAAGCAATCCGGGCGGTTTACCGAAGGAAGTCTTCGACGGATTGCAGGCGCAACTCGCTGCAAGCCGCGCCAAGTTCTATCGTGATCTGCCGGAGGGACCGTTCTATGGTTACAACCGGCCGGGCGCGAAGCCATCGGAAGGCATCATCCAGAACTGGTGGCGTCAGGGCATGATGGGTGGCGCCAAGGCCCACTATGACGGCATTGTCGCCTTCTCACAGACGGACTTCACCGAAGACCTGAAGAAGATCACGGTGCCGGTGCTGGTAATGCACGGCGATGACGACCAGATCGTGCCGTACGCCGATTCAGGACCGCTGTCGGCCAAGCTGCTGAAGAACAGCACCCTGAAAACCTACAAGGGTTTTCCGCACGGCATGCCCACGACGGAGGCTGAGACGATCAACGCGGACCTGCTGGCGTTCATCAAAAGCTGACAGACAACAAGTGACAGACGAGACGCGAAAGGCCCGCTCACTGAGCGGGCCCTTTTCTATTGTTCCGAGATTACGACACCTTGTGACGGAACCCATGGCAGGCCAGGCCGTTGTCGGTCCATCAGCCCCCGGAGAACATGACGATGGACAAGGATCGGATCACAGGCGCCGCGAAGGACGCCGCAGGCAAAGTCGAAGGTGTAATTGGCCGTGCAGCGGGCGACGCGTCAGCCGAAGCATCGGGGCGCGCGCGCGAAGCCGCGGGAACCGTACAAAATCTCTACGGTCAGGCAAAAGATGCCGCGCGCGACATTGGCGACGCGGCAAGCGACTACGCCAAGGACGCGCTTGATACCGGTAGCGACATCTATCGCGACGGCACCAAGGCAGTGGCATCCACCGTTCGCGAACAGCCGCTCGGCGCGCTGCTCGTCGCGGGTGCGGTTGGTTTCGCACTTGCCTTGATGCTCAACCGGCAGCCGCGCCGGCGCAGATCATTGCGCGACTACTACCAATCCTGAACAAATGAATAGCGAAAGGGCGCGCGTATCAACGCGTGCCCTAAGCGCGTGCGCGGATTGAGAATGTTTGCATTGCATCTTGCAGCGAAACTGTTTCGCCCGCTTGCTGAAAAGGGAAATGCCGTCGCGCAGTATCGCATCGCATTGATGCACAAGATGGGACTTGGCGTCTCCAAAGACCGCAAGCAAGCGCAGAAGTGGAGCCGGCTCGCTGCGAAGCAAGGCAATACGGACGCGCAGGTGTTGCTGGGAAGCCTGTATTACAAAGGTGAAGGCAAGGAATCCGACGACATCGCAAAAGCGTATATGTGGTATGACATCGCTGCGACGCAGGGCAATGCCGACGCCAAGAAAAAACTCGCCACAGTCTCCAGCGAGCTCAGCCCGCAGCAAATTGCGGAGGCGCGTGCGAAGGCACAGAAGTGTACGTCGTCCAGCTATCAGCAGTGCGACTAGCGGCGAGCTAAGCTGGTCTTCCGATCAATTTGCGAAACGGGCCCGGCCCCGCGCCGGGCTTTTTGCATAGCGCATGAGCGCCCGCTATTTGCCGAGGTGCCGGCGCACGGCTGCGACCGCCGGTCCAACCTCTTCAATCGCGGCGGCGAGATCCTGCGGCGAAACATTGAGGCGGTTAGCCCAATAGCCGGCCGCGGCGTCATCGGTCGTATCGATCACCGGCGCGGGACGCACACCGGTGTTCGACAGCACAGACGCGACTGTCACAAGACGGAGCATGCTGAAAATTACCACGAGCGAGCCCGACCCGCACGCGGCGGTACGCCTCAGCGTTAATGAACATTAAAATGTCGCGAGGCGGATATTCGCCGCCGTCTCCGCGCCGAATTGCTATAGTCGGCTCCTGAATATGGATCGCATTGTTCCGAGGCAGCGACATTGGCTCAACCGTTCATCGTCTCCATTCCCCACAAGCTCGGCAAGGAGGAAGCGGCCCGCCGCCTCAAGGCCGGGCTCGGCAGCGTTCGCTCGGAATACGCAAAGATTCTCCAGGTGAATGAGGAGATCTGGAGCGGCGATCGCCTGGCGTTTCAGCTGACCGCACTGAAACAGCATGTGAGCGGAACGATCGACGTCGCAGAGGACCACGTCAAGCTCGAGGTCATGCTGCCCTGGCTGCTGGCCGCACTCGCTCACGGCGTTCAGGCGACGATCCGTTCTCGCGCCACGCGCATGCTGGAGAAGTCGAAGACCACGGACGTCTGATCCGCCGCGCGATCGGTGGCTCTCCGCAGTAAAGTATACTGCGGAACAAATAGCCCGGCAGATGCCGGGCCTTATTCGTTTCCGAAGTCGCTTTCGTACAAGACGGCCTATCAGCCGCTGCTGGCCTTTAACTTCAGCCACGTCGGGCAAGGCGGTCAGGGTTCCACAGCGAGACGGCAGGCATTGCAGGGCCTGCCAAGGCTTATAATGGATGGGAGGAGTGGATAGGAAGCGTCTCTCGGATGCGACAATCGGCATCGGGAAAGATGGTGGGCGCGACAGGGATCGAACCTGTGACCCCCTCGATGTCAACGAGGTGCTCTCCCGCTGAGCTACGCGCCCTTAAGACCACTTGTGCCGGGATGCGTCCCTATATCGGCTTGGACTGCCGCAGGCAAGGACAGGAAACCGTGTTTTCGGGGCAAATTTACCCCAAGCCGGCCGCCGAATCAGGCCGCCAGCATCTTGTTCACTTCGCTGACCAATTCGCGCAAATGCACGGGCTTGGACAGCACCTTGGCGTTTTTCGGCGCCTCGGAGTCGGAATTCAGCGCCACCGCCGCAAAGCCGGTGATGAACATGATCTTGATATCGGGATCCAGCTCGGAGGCGCGGCGTGCCAATTCGATGCCGTCCATTTCCGGCATCACGATGTCGGTTAGAAGCATTTCAAAAGGTTCTTCGCGCAGCCTCTGATAGGCTGACAGCCCGTTATCGTAGGACGAGACCTGAAAGCCGGCATTCTCCAGCGCCTTGACCAGAAAGCGGCGCATGTCGTTGTCGTCTTCGGCAAGGAGAATTTTGTGCTGCATGGCTTGGTGTCCCATAGCGATCCTTCAGAACCGGATCACTGGTCGTCGAATCCTGTGAATGGAGAAAGTCCCCTGCCCTCTATTTGCCTGCACGGTAGTAAATTTCGGGTGAAGGCGAAGTTCCTATTGGCAGATCGGTTAGGTTTGCGGACAATGATGTTGCACAAAACACCCGCTTTTCCGGCGAAAATGTGTTGTCCGGTCAGGCATTTCAGCATCGGCAAAAATAGCGCCGCGGGTGCGAATGGCGAAGAAGAGAGGTGGCAATGACCCAGTTTGAGGACGAGTTGTCGCCTCCGTTCGAAATTATCGAGCCGCCGGTCTGGCGCGCGCCGATCATCTTCAATTCCCCGCATTCCGGATCGGTCTATCCGCGCGAGTTTCTCGCCGCCTCCCGCATCGATGAGGCTGCGCTGCGGCGCTCGGAAGATTCGTTTATGGACGAAATCATCGCGGATCTCACCGGCCGCGGATTTCCGATGGTGCGGGTGAATTTTCCGCGGTCCTATGTGGACGTCAATCGCGAGCCCTATGAACTCGATCCGCGCATGTTTGCGGGCCGGCTGCCGAGCTTCGCAAATACCCGCTCGATGCGGGTCGCGGGCGGCCTAGGGACGATTCCGCGCGTCGTCGGCGACGGTCAGGAAATCTATTTCCAGCGCCTCGATGTGGAGGATGCACTGAACCGGATCGAGGCGCTCTACAAGCCTTATCACCGCGCGCTGCGCCGCCTCATCAACAAGGCGCATCAGGCGTTCGGCGCTGTGATTCTGGTCGACTGCCACTCGATGCCGTCGGTCGGCGTATCGCGTGACGAGCCCAAGCGTCCCGACGTTGTGATCGGTGACCGCTACGGCACGAGTTGCGCAAGCCTGTTGCCTGACGTCGTTGAGGAAACGCTCACGGCGCAGGGTTATTCGGTCGGCCGCAACAAACCTTACGCAGGCGGCTTCATCACCGAACACTACGGCAACCCGGCCAGTGGCCTGCATACGGTTCAGCTCGAACTCAACCGCGCGATCTATATGGACGAGCGGCGGCGGGAGAGGAGCCCGCAGTTCCGCAAGGTGGCTGATGATTTCATCATCCTTGCCGAGGCACTGGCCGCGATTCCGCTCGACAGTCTCGGACCATTCCAGGCCGCGGCCGAATAGGCCGCCCCTGCGCCTCTTTGAGTGCGCGAGTTTTTCCCGTGCGAATCAAAGCCGGCATTTGCGTCCCTATCGCCGGGCAGAAAAAAGGGCCACTCGCGAAAGCAAGTGGCCCAAGTCTAGGGAGGAAACGCCCAAGGAGGGCAGCAATAACGCAAGGCGTTATCGCACCGCAACAATATGCAGCCGCAGCGCACTCAGGGCAAGTATTTTTAAAGATTTAGTCATGCTCTGAACGCATAACAGACTTGCGATCAAAATTGCGACGGAAACGACAATATATCAATAACTGCAATATGTTAGATGAAAATAAGCCAACCCAAAACTGTCAAAAAAACCCGAAATTGCACCCATGAAATGAATCTTTGTTATCATACTTAGCCTGAGAGGCTTTCATTTCGACCTTCGCTTTGGAATCACGAAGTAAGGAATGAATATTTGGATTAGTAGTAGGGCGGTCAAATTTACGATGCTTGCCGCCATCGTCCGGCCTCTTATTAGGGCCGTGACCGGTTCGCATTTACAGTCCACCCCACTCGTAGTCGCTTCAAAGGAATCCCAGTGACGGTTATCGACTTCACCGCTTTTATCGGACGACTGGCGACCGCCTCAGGCGACACCATCCTTCCCTTCTTTCGCACCTCGCTGAGCGTCGAGAACAAGAACGTGGGTCGCGACCTCGATCCGGTCACCGAGGCCGATCGAGCCGCCGAAGCCGTGATGCGCCGGATGATCAAGGACAGCTTCCCGCTGCACGGCATCGTCGGCGAGGAATTCGGGTCCGAGCGTCCCGATGCGGAGTATGTCTGGGTGCTCGACCCGATCGACGGTACCAAATCCTTTATCGCCGGCCTGCCGATCTGGGGCACGCTGATTGCTCTGATGCATAACGGCGCACCGGTGTTCGGCATGATGCATCAGCCCTACATCGGCGAGCGCTTCAGTGGCGACGGCGGCTCCGCTCGCTATGAAGGACCTTCCGGCAAGCGCAAACTGTCCGTGCGGCGTTGCGCGACGCTGGCGGAGGCCACGCTGTTCACCACCAGCCCCCGTTTGATGAATGCGCCGGACCGCGCCCAGTTCGAGCGCGTCGAAGCCGGCGTGCGGCTGTCGCGCTACGGCGGCGATTGCTACGCTTATTGCATGCTCGCGTCAGGTCACCTCGATCTCATCATCGAGACCGAGTTAAAGCCCTACGACGTCGCCGCCTTGATCCCGATCGTCACCGGCGCCGGCGGTATCATCACCACCTGGGACGGCAAGCCCGCGCAGTCCGGCGGCCGCATCGTCGCCGCCGCCGACAAGCGACTGCACGACGAGGCATTGAAACTGCTGAATACGTGAGGCGTTCAGTCCGCGGCATTACACCGTCGCAAACGTCTTCAGGTGATCCGCCAGCTGCTGCACCGGCCGCGGCAATGACTGCCGGTTGCGCATGCAGATCGCCAGCCGGCGGCTGGTCCATGGATCGGCCATGCGGACCATTTTGATTCGCATTGACCGGCTGTAGCGGCGTGCAGCCGCGTCCGGAATGATCGCAAGGCCGACACCCGCCTCCACCATCTGACAGATCGCATCGAAGCCTCTCAGCCGCGCCCGTATCCGAAGGCGAACTCCAAGTTTCGCAGCCTGCATCGCAATATGATTCTGCAATGCGCTGGGTTCGGTGAGACCGATAAAATCGCGCGGCGCGATATCGCGAAAAGCGGTCCGGCGACGCTGCGCGATCTCGTCCCCCTGCGGTGCAATCAGCACCAGGCGATCGTCGCAGAACGGAAAACGATCGAGTCCCTCGGGCAGCATCGCCTCGACGGCAAGACCGAGGTCGGCAGCGCCGGAGGCCAGTGCCGTGGCAATCTCCGCACTCTCACGTTCCTCAATGTCGACGCTGATCGCGGGATACTTCGCGAGAAACGACGCCAGCGCCTTCGGCAGATGCTCGCTTGCGCCGGACGTGTTGGCCAGCATGTGAATCCGTGCCTTCAGGCCGCGCGCACGGGCGGTGAGTTCGCCCTGCATCGCAGCAACCTGATGCAGCACGACGCGGGCATGATCGAGCAGGCTTTCGCCCGCCGCGGTGAGCCGGACGCCGCGCCGTTGCCGCTCGAGCAGCGGCACGCCCAGCGCAGTTTCCATGCTTTTGATGCGCGCGCTGGCCGACGCCAGTGCCAGGGCTGACCGTTCCGCGCCGTGGGTGATGCTGCGCGCTTCGCGCCACCGCCACGAACAGCCGCATATCCACCAGATCAAAATGCATGGCCTGGGACCTTTACACGGCCTTCGCCAAACCCGAAGGCTAACTCCGTCTTCTCCAGATTGTGCAGTTTGCCGCTGCCGGTCAATGTGCACATCATGTCCAGCCCAATGTCAGATCCGATTCTCATCGTCTCCATCGCCGCCGTGTTCCTTCTTGCGGGCTTCGTCAAGGGCACCATCGGCCTCGGCCTGCCGACCGTGGCAATGGGCCTTCTCGCGACGCGGATGCCACCGGCGCACGCGCTCGCCATCGTGATCGTGCCCGCCATCGTCACAAACATCTGGCAGACGTTCGTCGGCCCCTATCTGCGCGATATCGTGCGCAGGCTATGGCCGCTGATGATCGCGACGATGATCGGCATCTGGCTCGGCGCGGGACTGATGACCGGCCCCTATGCGCGCTACGGCACCGTCGTGCTGGGTGGGCTGCTGGTGATCTACGCGATCATCGGCCTGTCCAAGGTCCGTTTCAGCGTGCCACGCCGAAACGAGAAATGGGTCGGCGGCATCGTCGGACTGATCACGGGTATCATCTCGGCCGCGACCGGCGTGCAGGTGATCCCGTCGATGCCCTTCATGCAGGCCATCGGAATGGAAAAGGACGAACTGGTCCAGGCGCTCGGTGTATTTTTCACCACCGCGACCGTGGCGCTGGCGTTCAACCTCACCAGCGCGGGATTGCTGAATGCAACAGTCGCCATTCCCGGTCTTGTCGCGATGGTCGCGGCTTTTTCCGGCATGTATCTCGGCCAACTGCTGCGCTCGCGCATGGATGCGGACACGTTCAGACGCTGGTTTCTGATCGCCATGCTGCTGCTCGGTATCTATCTCGCGGGCGACATGCTGGCGAAGATTTACGCCTAGAGCTTATCCCGCCGGTTCCGGAAAACCGGTGCCGACGTATCCGGATCGTGCTACGGATTCCGGCATGATCCGGGTGACGCGCGACATCACAATCGACGAGAGAGACCTCGACATTGCATTCGTGCGAGCCTCAGGGCCGGGCGGACAGAATGTCAACAAGCTCTCGACCGCCGCGCAGTTGCGCTTCGATGTCAGCCGCGTGGCGCTCGCGCCCGATATCATGATGCGGCTGGCCACGCTCGCGGGTCAGCGAATGACCAAGGACGGCGTGATCGTCATTCACGCCCAGCGATTCCGCACCCAGGAGCGTAATCGCGCCGACGCCATCGACCGGCTACTGGACCTGTTGCGCGAGGCCGCCGTGCGCCCGAAGCCGCGCCGCGCGACCCGGCCCACGCTCGGCTCCAAGATACGCCGTCTCGACGGCAAGAAACGCCGCAGCGACGTCAAGGCAAAGCGCAACACACGCAGCTTCGACGATTGAGAATTAGCGGGTAAAACATATCTGTTCGGCCGTACAATCGAGCCGATCTCCGGGTAAAATACGCCGGATCAGCGAATCGTCCCGGAATATCAATGCCCGTCCGCCAGCTTCCCATTCAGATCGTCAACCGCATCGCCGCCGGCGAAGTGGTAGAGCGGCCTGCGAGCGCGGTGAAGGAACTGGTCGAAAACGCCATCGATGCCGGCGCTTCGCGCATCGACATTTTCACCGAGGGCGGCGGACGCCGGCGCATCGCCATCACCGACGACGGCGCCGGCATGACGCGCGACGATCTCGCACTATCTGTCGACCGTCATGCCACCTCGAAACTCGACGATGAAGACCTTTTGCGCATCCGCACGCTGGGCTTTCGCGGCGAAGCGTTGCCTTCCATCGGCGCGGTGTCGAAGCTCGACATTGCTACCCGGCACGCCAGCGAGCCCCATGCTTGGACGCTGAATGTCGATGCCGGAGCGAAGTCCGATATTGTACCGGCCGCATTGAGCGCCGGAACACGCGTCGAGGTTAGCGATCTGTTTTACGCGACGCCAGCGCGATTGAAATTTCTCAAAACCGACCGCACCGAGGCGGAAGCGGTCCGCGAAGTGGTCCGGCGTTTGGCAATGGCACGGCCGGACATCGCATTTTCGCTGTCCGGCGAGGAGCGCGCGCCCGTCACATGGGCGGCGGCACTGCCCGGCGCACCGGGACGGCTGATCCGGCTCGGCGATATTCTGGGCGCGGATTTTCGCGCCAGCGCCATTGAGGTGCGTGCCGAGCGCGACGGTGTGAGTGTCGAAGGCTTTGCAGCGGCTCCGTCGCTGACCCGCGCCAATGCGCTCGGCCAATATCTGTTCGTCAACGGTCGGCCGGTGCGCGACAAGCTGATCCTCGGCGCAGTGCGCGCGGCGTATGCAGACTATCTGCCGCGCGACCGGCATCCGGTGGTGGCGCTGTTCGTGACGCTCGACACCCAGGAGGTCGACGCCAACGTGCATCCGGCCAAGACCGAGGTGCGTTTTCGCAATGCCGGACTCGTGCGTGCACTGATCGTGCATGCGCTGAAGGACGGCCTCGCCCGCGAAGGCAAGCGCACGGCGGCGAATTCGGACGGCGCCGCGATCATGGCATTCCGTCCCGGCAGCATTCCGCGCGCCGGCTGGGACTGGCGGCGCTCGCCGAATTTTCCACCGGCTCCCGCTGCGCCGGCCTATGCGAATGCGTTTTCTTCCAACACCTTTGCCGAAGCGGCGCAGGCCGCATTCGACACCGGCGCACCGGCCGCCGACGTGCGCTATGAGCAACCACCCGCAAGCGACCTGATCGACCGCCCGCTCGGTGCGGCCCGCACTCAGATTCACGAAACCTACATCGTCTCGCAGACCCGCGATGGCCTTGTGGTGGTCGACCAGCACGCCGCGCACGAGCGCATTGTCTACGAGCGGCTGAAGACATCTCTCGAGCGGAACGGCGTGCAGCGGCAGATCCTGCTGATCCCCGAAATCGTCGAGATGGACGAAGCCACCGTCGAGAAGCTGGTCGTACGCGCAGGCGAACTGGAGAAATTCGGGCTCAGCATCGAATCGTTCGGACCCGGCGCGATCGCTGTGCGCGAGACGCCGTCACTGCTCGGCAAGACCGACGCTGCGTCCCTGCTGCGCGATCTCGCCGAACACATGGCGGAATGGGACGAGGCGCTGCCGCTTGAACGGCGGCTGATGCACGTCGCCGCGACGATGGCCTGTCACGGCTCGGTGCGCGCCGGCCGCATCCTCAAGCCCGAGGAAATGAATGCGCTGCTGCGCGAGATGGAAGTGACGCCGAATTCCGGCCAGTGCAATCACGGCCGCCCGACCTATGTCGAACTCAAGCTCGCAGACATCGAGAAGCTGTTCGGGCGGAGGTAAAGCCCTCGCAATCACAAAGGCGAAACAGTGACGGTCTTCGCTGCAAAAGGCGAAAAGGTGGACGAACTGCGATTCGTCAGCGAATTCAGATTCAGTGTCGAAGGTGCGTCCGAATTTACTCGACACATTACGTCTGAATAAAAATTCAAATTATGGCAGAGCGGCTGCCCGCAGGAACGTGAACTCCGTATCGTCATAGGCGCGACGCTCAAGCTCTTCGAAGCCCTCGGGCGCGGCAAACCCCGCCGTCTTCGATTCCTCGACAACCACCAGCGCCTCCGGAGTCAGCCATTTTCCGGCGCGCAATGACGCCAGCGCCTTGTCGGCAAGTCCGCGCCCATAGGGCGGATCAAGAAACGCCAGCGAGAACGGCTCGACCGGGTAGGCAGGGCCGAGATTGGTGGCATCGCGGCGATAAACCTTGGTCACACCGCCAAGCCCCAGCGCCTCGACATTGTTGCGCAACAGCGCCCGCGCCTCGGCACCATTGTCGACGAACAGTGTGAACGCGGCGCCGCGCGACACCGCCTCGATTCCGAGCGCGCCGGTGCCGGCGAACAGGTCGAGCACCCGCGCCCCGTCGATCGGGTTTTCGTAGGCATGCATCAGGATATTGAACAGCGACTCGCGCAGGCGATCCTGCGTCGGACGGATGTCATTCGACGCGGGCGAGGCGATGTTACGGCCTCTCAGACGGCCACCGACGACACGCATGGATGTGCTCAGTCTTCCGTGGTGTCGTCTTTGGGCTTCAGATCGCGCTTGCCTTTATAGCCGCGCGTCGGGCGGCGCGGCGGGCCATAGCCATTGGCTTCCTCTTCGTTGCGCGCACGCGTGTTCTCGCTGCCTGTGCGCATCACAAGCACGCGACGGCCCTTCCGGTCCTCAGTCACGCTGCGCTTTGGCTTGGGCTTCGGACCGCCACTCGGCTGTTCGCCGCGGGACGCATCGTTCACCGGCTTGTCGAACTGCGCACCAGACATCGCGACGATCTTCTCGCCGAGCTGATCGCGCAGCACCCGCGATTTGATCTCCTCGACCTGGCCTTCCTCGATCTCGCCGAGCTGGAACGGGCCATACGAAATACGGATCAGGCGGTTCACCTCAAGGCCGAGATGCGCCATGACGTTGCGGACTTCGCGGTTCTTGCCTTCGCGGATCGCAAACACGATCCAGACGTTGGCGGCCTTGTCGCGCTCCAGCGTGGCGTCGATCGAACCGTATTTGACGCCATCGACCTCGACGCCGTTCTTGAGCTGATCGAGCTGGGCCTGGGTGACTTCGCCGTGAGCGCGGACGCGGTAACGCCGCAGCCAGCCGGTGTCCGGCAATTCCAGTGCACGGGCCAGGCCGCCGTCATTGGTCAGCAGCAGCAGGCCTTCGGTGTTGAAGTCTAGCCGGCCGATGCTGATGAGGCGCGGCAATCCTTCGGGCAGATTGTCGAACACCGTCGGACGGCCCTCGGGATCGTCGTGGGTCGTCATCAGGCCGCGCGGCTTATGATAGAGAAACAGCCGCGTGCGTTCACGCTCCGGCAACGGCTTGCCGTCGATGGTGACCACATCGTTGGCGGTGACATCCAGCGCCGGCGAGTTGATGACGCGGCCATTCACCGCAACACGACCCTGCACGATCCAGTCCTCGGCATCGCGGCGCGAACAAAGTCCCGCACGCGCGACGATCTTGGCGATGCGTTCGCCGGTCTTTTTCTTTTCAGGCGCAGCGCGCGGTGCGCGCTTGTCGAAATCTGGCTTGCGCTCGCGGTATTCGCCGCGGCCGCCGAATGCCGGCCGCTTGGCGAAGACCTTGCTGTCGTCCTCATTGTCGCGGCGCGGACGGTCGCGCGGTTCGCTGCGCGGATGCTCCTGCCAGTCGCTCCGGCCACGCGGAGCGCGGTCGTCACGCGGTTTGTCGAAGCGCGGACGCGAAAAACGCGGGCGCTCGCTGGAATCGCGATCGCGGTCGCCCCGGTCGAACCGGGGCTTGTCGAAACCGCCACCTTCGCGGCGCGGCGGACGGCTGTCAGCGTCGCGTGACGGTCCACGCTTCTGCCAAGGTTTGTCATTGCCGCGATCCTCGCCGCGGTTGAAATCCCTGCGCGGTCCGCGATCCGGCGAACGCCCGTCGCGATCATCGCGGTTGAAACGCGGGCGCTCATCACGCTGCGGACGGTCATCCCGGTTGAAGCGGGCGGGACGTGCATCGCCGCCTTCGCCGCGCGGCGTGTAAGGCCGCTTCTCGCCGAATTTCCTGTCCTGGAAACGTCCGGCACCCGCGCTGCGCGGCGCGCGATCGTCGCGGTCACGCGGCTTGAAGGGGCGCCCCTCGCCACGATCCTCACGTGGCTTGAACGAACGGCCCTCGCCGCGATCCTCACGCGGCTTGAACGGACGACCTTCGCCACGATCCTCACGTGGCTTGAACGAACGGCCCTCGCCGCGATCCTCACGCGGCTTGAAC
>CDFE01065813.1:29407-41118 GCA_000826465.1 Acanthamoeba mauritaniensis
GAACGAACGGCCCTCGCCGCGATCCTCACGCGGCTTGAACGGACGACCTTCGCCACGATCCTCTCGTGGCTTGAACGAGCGTCCCTCACCGCGATCTCGCGAGCCGAATTCCTTGCGTGGACCGCGCTCCGGTCCGTCTTTCCGGAAATCATCGCGCTTGCCGGCATAGGGCTTCGACGCATAGGACCGCTTGTCCCCGGACGGGCGCTTGTCGCCGAACTTGCGGTCACCGAATTTCTTGTCGCCGCCACGTGGGCCGGATGATCGAGCCGGCCGCTCGTCGCGCGAGCTTCCTCCGCTGCGCGAGCCTCCGCCGGGGCGACCTCTGCCACCGGCCTTGTAGCCGCCACCCGCTCCGCCTTCACGGCGCGGCGGACGGCCGTTGTTTTTATCGTTATCGCGGGGCATGAATGATCTCTCAGGACGTTGGGCAGAATATGGGACTGTCGCACAACGTGGAATTGGCTGGCGGCACGCGCCCTTTTAAATCAGGGCGCATTTTCGCGCAAAACCGGTTCTCGCGTTTGCTGAAGACGTCGTACTAACAGAGTTTATCGCCGGAAACGAGGCATGACGGCACGATCTTTCATGGATTTGGCGCTGAAACAGGCGGAAATCGCCGAAACGGCCGGGGAAGTGCCGATCGGCTGCGTTATCGTGCGTGGCGGCGTGGTGATCGCTCAGGCCGGCAACCGCACCCTCGCCGACCGCGATCCGACCGCGCATGCCGAAATCCTGGCGATCCGCGAAGCCGCCCGCGTCACCGGCAGCGAGCGGCTGACCGATTGCGACCTCTACGTCACACTGGAACCCTGCACCATGTGCGTGGGAGCGATCTCCTTCGCCCGTATCCGGCGGCTTTACTATGGGGCAAGCGACCCGAAGGGCGGCGCGGTGGACAGCGGCGTGCGGTTCTTCGCCTCGCCGACGTGCCACCATGCACCGGAAATTTATCCTTCCGTCGGCGAAAGTGACGCGGCCGCGCTGCTGACGAATTTCTTCAAGGCGCGGCGCTAAAACAGATTGATCTTCATGCCCTCATGCGAGGCATCCAGGCCGAGCCGCGCATAGAAGCGCTGCGCATCAGCACGCCGTTTGTCGGTCGTAAGCTGCAATTGCTTGCAGCCGCGCGCACGCGACCTGGCGATCACCGCATCCATCATCTGTTCGCCGATGCCGAGACCGCGCAGCGACCGATCGACCCGCACACCTTCGACCTTCGCGATCCAGCTGCCATGATAGGATAAGCCGGGAATGAACGTCAGTTGCAGGCATCCCATCGCCGTTCCCTCGTGATCCCACACGTAAAGTGTGTTGTTGGGGTCCGCCGCGATGGCGTCGAAGGCGGCATAATACGCCGCCATATCGCCCGAGAAATCCTCGCGCCCACGCGCCACCTCGTCATCCGCCAGCATTTCAACGATCCGCCGAATGTCTTCGCGCCGCGCCTCACGTAATGCCATCAATCCTGCTCCAGAAAAAATTTAAGTAATGCGTCAGCCGTTGCCTGAGGGTTTTCCTCGGCAAGGAAATGGCCTGAATCGATGGCGTGCCCGCTGACGTTCGTTGCCCACCGGCGCCAGGTGTCGAGCGGACTCGAGGCTGAGGAGGCAATGCCCGCACCGCCCCACAGCGCCAGCAGCGGCACGGTGATCTTGCTGCCTGCTTCAACGTCGGCCTTGTCGTGCTCGAAATCGGCGTAGGCCCCGGCGCGATAATCCTCGCACGCCGCATGAATGCGCAGCGGGTCGCGGAGCGCCGTCAGGTAATGTTCGACCGCACGCGGATCGAACGGGTTGGGTGCATCCTTCTTCGCCCAGCTTTTGAAGGTGCGGCCGAAATAATCGTCGGGATTCGAGGCAATCAGGTTTTCCGGCAATGGATGCGGCTGCGCCAGAAATGCCCAGTGATAGATCCGGAGCGCGAAACCGCGGTCCATCTTCGCCCAGTAATCGTAGGTCGGCAGAATATCCAGCGTCGCAAGGCGCGACAGCCGCCCGGGGTGATCGAGCGCCAGCCGGTAGGCAACGCGCCCGCCGCGGTCGTGACCCGCGAGGCCGAAATGCACGTGGCCGAGCTTTTCCATCACCTCAATCATCGCCCGCGCCATAGCGCGCTTGGTGAACGGCGTATGGTTCTCGTCGGTCTTCGGCACGTCCGACCAGCCGTAGCCGGGCAGGTCCGGAATCACGAGGGTGAATTTATCCGCGAACTTCGGCGCGACGCGATGCCACATCACGTGGGTTTGCGGATAACCGTGCAGCAGCAGCAAGGGCGGACCTTTGCCGCCGACGCGGGCGAAAATTCGGCCGCGCGACGTGCTGATCCATTCAGAAGCGAATCCGGGATAGAGATCGGCGAGATCGGGCATGGAGAACCTTGACCCTTGTGTCGTCCCCGCAAGAGCAGAGACCTATCCTCACTGAATTCAATTTTTGAAATTCTATCTTACGATAGCGCAACACCACGCTGGAAATTCGGCAGAGACAACGACGTTCGACAGCTATAGATCCCGGCCCTTGGCTGGGACGATGGTAATTTTAAGACTCTTTCTCCCGCGCTACCGCTTGCCATCCGATGTCGCGGCGACAGAAACCCTCCGGCCATGTGATGCGATTGATCGCCTCATAGGCGCGGCGTTGCGCCTCGCTGACGGTCTTCGCTGTCGCGGTGATGTTCAGCACCCGGCCGCCATTGGCGAGAATTTTATCCCCGTCGGCCTTGGTGCCGGCGTGGAAAATCTCGACCCCTTCCACCTTCGCGGCATCATCGAGCCCCTCGATGGTTGTGCCCTTGGCATAGTCGCCCGGATATCCTTTCGCCGCCATCACCACGGTGAGCGCGGGCTCCGGATACCAGCGCAGATCGAAATGCTTCAACTCGCCATCGACCGACGCCAGCAGCGCCGGCACGAGATCCGAGATCAAGCGGATCATCAGCACCTGCGTCTCGGGATCGCCGAAACGCGCGTTGTATTCGATCAGTTTCGGGCCATCCCTGGTGATCATCAGGCCAGCGAACAGCACACCCTTATAAGGCATGCCCATCGCCTTCATCGCGTGCAGCGTCGGCAGGATAATCTCGGCCATCGTGCGCGCGCGCACCGCATCGGTGAACACCGGCGCCGGTGAATAGGCGCCCATGCCGCCGGTGTTCGGCCCCTTGTCGCCGTCGAAGGCACGCTTGTGATCCTGCGCGGCGACCAGCGGCAGCGCACTGTCGCCGTCGCACAGCACGAAGAACGAGGCCTCCTCGCCTTCCATGAACTCCTCGACCACGGCTTCCGCACCGGCCGAGGTGAACAGCGCATCGACCGCGGCTTCCGCCTCGGCCAGCGTCATCGCCACCACCACGCCCTTGCCGGCCGCAAGGCCATCGGCCTTCACGACAATCGGCGCTCCCTGCTTGCGGATATAGGCCTTCGCCGCATCCGCGTCGCGAAATCGCTCATAGGCTGCGGTTGGGATGTTGTTCGCCTTGCAGATGTCCTTGGTAAAGCCTTTGGAGCTTTCGAGCTGTGAGGCTGCCTTGCTCGGCCCGAAGGCCTTGATCCCGGCCGCGGCGAGATCGTCGACGATGCCCGCCGCCAGCGGCGCCTCCGGCCCGACCACGACCAGATCGATCGCGTTCGCCCTGCAAAAGCCGATCACCGCGGCGTGGTCCGCGACATCGAGCGCGACGCATTCGGCCTCGCGGGCGATGCCGGCATTGCCTGGCGCGCACCACAGTTTCGTCAGCAGCGGCGAGGCCGCCATTTTCCACGCCAGCGCGTGTTCGCGCCCGCCGGAACCGATCAAAAGGATATTCATGGATAAGGGTCGAACCGGCGTTTATGGGATGATAGAAGGGTTTAACATGATGCTTCGCCATCGCAACAGATTCGAATCCTGATGAAATCGACTGCCGCCGAACCGCTGCCCAATTCACCGGAATTTACCGTTTCCGAGCTGTCCTCCGCGCTCAAGCGGACGGTGGAGGATGCCTATGGCCATGTGCGGGTACGCGGTGAAATCTCCGGCTTCCGCGGACCACACGCCTCCGGCCACTGCTATTTCGCGCTGAAGGACGAGAGCGCCAAGATCGAGGCGGTGATCTGGAAGGGCGTCCATGGCCGGATGCGGTTCAAGCCGCAGGAAGGCCTCGAAATCATCGCCACCGGCAAGCTCACGACCTATCCGGGCTCGTCGAAATACCAGATCGTCATCGAGGCCATCGAGCCTGCCGGCGTTGGCGCGCTGATGGCGCTGATGGAAGAGCGCAAGAAAAAGCTCGCCGCCGAAGGCCTGTTCGACGAAGCCCGCAAGCAGCTTCTGCCTTGGCTGCCCGAGGTGATCGGCGTGGTGACCTCGCCGACGGGGGCGGTGATCCGCGACATCCTGCATCGGCTCGAAGACAGATTCCCGCGCCGCGTGCTGGTGTGGCCGGTGCGGGTACAGGGCGAAGGCTCCGCCGAACAGATCGCGGCGGCCATCCGCGGTTTCAACGCGCTGGAAGAAGGCGGCAGGATTCCGCGGCCCGATCTTTTGATCGTCGCGCGCGGAGGCGGCTCGCTGGAGGACCTGTGGTCGTTCAATGAAGAGATCGTGGTGCGCGCGGCCGCAGAGAGCATGATCCCGCTGATCTCGGCGGTGGGTCACGAGACCGACGTGACGCTGATCGATTTCGCCGCCGACAAGCGCGCGCCGACGCCGACTGCTGCAGCCGAGATGGCAGTGCCGGTGCGCGCCGAACTGTTCGTCGAGGTCACGTCGCTGGAACGCCGCGCGATGCTGTGCTGGCAGCGCGGCCAGGAACATCGCCGCAGCGAATTGCGTGCGGCGGTTCGCGCGTTGCCGAAGGCAACGGAGTTGCTGGACATTCCGCGCCAGCGCCTTGATCGCGCCAGCGCGCAACTGCCCCGCGCGCTGCGCGCCAACGCGCATGTTTACGAGCGGCGGCTTTCCGCCATCGGCGGGCGGCTGACCGTGACCGCACTGCGCGCGCAGATCGATCGCGGCAAGGAGAAAGTGGCGAGGCTGGCAACAAGCGCGCGGCGTTGCGCGGATCTGCATATCCGGCAGGGTGAGACCCGGCTGAAGTATGTCGCGCAGCTTTTGAATGCGCTGTCCTACAAGGGTGTGCTGGAGCGTGGCTTTGCATTGGTGCGCGACGAACACGGCCAGCCGCTGCATGCCGCCGCCAATGTCGGCTCCGGTCAGCATCTCACCATCGAGTTCGCCGACGGACGCATCGGCGCGACGGCGGATGGTGAGGGAACAGCTGCGGCGAAGCCGAAGGCCGCGCCGGCCAAGCCCGCGTCGAAGCGCACCACCGATTTCGGCGTCAAAAAGGTCCAAGGCGACCTTTTTTGAGACGTTCAGAGCGGTTTCTCTTTTGATTTCCGTGTGATCATTCCCGAAAATCAGTTTCCACCTTTCGGGATCGTGCCTATATTTGAGCAACCTCTCCGGACGAAAAATCTGCCGGATCCCACAAGGACAGTTATCGTGCTCAATAAATTCGGGCCTTCCGGCCAGGGCGAAGCGCAGGTCGAATATCTCGACGGCGATTTTCGCGTGACCTCTCCCGGCTCCTACGTCCGTTGCGCCATCACCGGCGAACATATTCCGCTGGACGAGTTGAAGTACTGGAGCGTGGACCGGCAGGAAGCCTACGCAACGCCGGAAGCCGTGCTGCAGCGGCATTATCCGGCGCAACTGAAAAAAGTCTGAGATCTATCGCGCGCGGGCTTTCGCCAGCCGCTCGGTCACAAAATTCCGCAACATCGCCGCATCATCGAAATCCAGCGTGACCGGAAAGATCGCGATGCCGTTGGCATAACTTTGCAAGCGGACATCGCTGCGGATGCGCGCCATGTCCTTCGCGGTAGTCACCAGCGTCAGCGACCTTGCCGCGGCATCCGACACCAGCGATCCGATTTCGTCCGGTGTAAACGGATGATGGTCGGCGAAGGCTTTTTCCTCGACGACGTCCACACCGCAGGCGTGCAACGTCGCGAAGAACCGCAGCGGGTCGCCTATCCCTGCGAAAGCAAGCACGTGTTGGCCGCGCAGCCTATCGACTGAGACCTGATCGGGAACCAGGTGCGCGAGCATCACGGGCGCGCCATGCCGCAATACCTTCGTAGCAATGACATTGGCGGCATCGCCCGTACCGATCACAATCAGCGCATCGGTACGCGCGATTTGCGGCTCAAGAGGCGCACGCAAAGGCCCAGCCGGAAACACGCTGCCGTTACCGACGCCGCGCACCGCGTCGATCACGATCAGTGAGGCATCCTTCACCAACGCCGGGTTCTGGAAACCATCGTCGAGCAGAACGACACTCGCGCCTTGCGCGCGTGCCATCGCCGCTCCGGCCACACGATCCCGCGACACGATGACGGGCACGCTTGAAGCCATCATCAGAGGCTCGTCACCAACATCGGCGGCCGTATGCGCAACCTGATCGACGCGCACAGGACCTTGTTGAGAACCGCCATAACCCCGGCTGACGACGAATGGCTGTTCGCCCATCTCACGCAGCAGCTTCACGAGCGCGAGCGTCGCCGGCGTCTTGCCAGCGCCGCCGACGTGATAATTGCCGACACAGAGAACCGGAAGCCCTGCGGATACACCATCGCGCGTCATGCGCTGCGTTGTGATTGCGCCGTAGGTCGCGCCGAACGGCGCGAGGAGATGCGACATCCATGATGGCGGCCGATACCAGAAGGCCGGCTCACGCATCGGAGCCTCCTCCCTCCAGCCGTAACTGCAACAGATAAGGCTCCAGCGCGCTGAGCGTCTTGTCCAGCGCACCACCGAGCTTGTTTACGACGCTTGCCGCGGCACCGACCGATCGCTGCCGCGCAATCGGATTTACCAGCAAGTGCCCGAGCGATTTGATGAAATCCTCGCTGGTCTCGGCGCGGATCGCGCCGCCCGCCTGATCGAGCGACTCGTAAATATCGCTGAAGTTAAACACATGCGGTCCGTGCAGGATCGCTGCACCAAGCTTGATGCCCTCGATGGGATTCTGCCCGCCATGCGGCACCAGCGATCCGCCCATGAACACCACCGGCGCCAGCCGGTAGAACAATCCGAGTTCGCCCATGGTGTCGGCGACGTACATATCCGTGTCAGCACCCGGCAATTCGTCCTGCGAGCGCACGGCCACCTGCATACCCGCGGCTGTCAGCATCTGCGCGATCGCAGCGCCCCGGTTGGGATGACGCGGCACGATGACGCTCAGCAACTGCGGCATGCGCGACGCCAGGCGCCGGTGCGCGTCGAGAATAATTTCGTCTTCGCCAGGATGAGTGGACGCCGCGACGAACACCAGCCGGCGCTGCATCGCCTCCTTCAGGCGCTCCAGCTTCCGCACATCCGCCGGCGGACCTTCGACATCAAGTTTCAGATTGCCGGAGGTGACGACATTGGGACAGCCGAGTGCTGCGAAGCGTTCGCCGTCGCGCTCCGATTGCGCAAGGCAGAGGTCGAAGCATTCCAGCAGCGCCGAGATCGTGCCGCGCAGTTTCTGCCAGCGCGGAAACGAGCGCGGCGACATCCGGCCATTGATGATGACCATCGGAATGCGCCGCTCGGCGCTCGACAGGATCAGATTGGGCCAGATATCCGACTCGATGAACAGCGCGAGGCCCGGCTTCCAGTGATCGAGAAACGCCGACACGAAGCGGGGCGAGTCGAACGGCACGTACTGATGAATCACGTCGGGCGGGAACCGCCGCGCGACGATGGCGGCCGACGTAACCGTTCCCGACGTCAGCAGGATTCGGACGTTCAGCGCCCGCAGCCGATCGATCAACCCGGCAGCTGCCAGAACCTCACCGACGCTCGCGCCGTGGATCCAGATCAGCGGCCCCGGAGGGCGCGGCACGCTCGCAACACCCCGGCGCTCACCGAGACGTTCGGGATCTTCCTTGCCCTGCTTCAGCCGCCGCGCGATCAGCGGAGCCGCGAGCGGCGCTGCGAAGGCCGACAGCCGCCGATATGCCGCCAGCGTCGCAGGCAACGCGCTAGGCATGAGCACCCTCGTCCGGCAATCCCACCAGTTCATATGCGCGGCGCGTAACCTCGTTCAGCCGCTCTTCAAGTTGCAAGCGCAGCTTCTGCATCGTCTCGCTGTCAGCATCGGACGGCACCCATATGATCTCGCCCGCAGCAATGACGCCGCGCCCGAATGGCAAATGAATGACGGAGCGATCCCAGTTGTTGAGGCGTTTGAACCGGCTGGTGGCGATCGCTACCGGCAGGATCGGCCGTCCCGACTCCCGCGCCAGCATGATGATGCCGAGGCCCGCCTTGCGCGCAACCTTCGGCACGTCGGCGGTCAGCGCCATATTGATCTTCTCTTCCAGCGTCCGTAGCATCATTTTGAACGCGCCGACGCCACCCTTGCGGTGAAACTGCGTTCCATGATCACCAGAACCACGCACAGTTCCGACGTTAAGACGTTCCGCCGCGATCGCATTGATCTCGCCGTCGCGATGACGCGAGATCAGAACCTTGGCGGAATACTGCTTGAGTTTCAGGAACGGCATCATGAAATGCTGGCCGTGCCAGAACGCGATGATAACCGGCATGTCCGGCTCGATGTGCTTGTAGACATTCGGCGGATCGAGGGTGAAGCGGTTTGTCCACCATACAAGCCGCAGAAATTCGGCCGCAGTGATGCCCGCAGCACGCTGCACCCAGCTCGAACGACCTAGTTTTCGAAGCGTGGCTTTCAATGGGACGACTTCGCATCTTGGCCCGGATCGAGCAGCCGGTGGAGGTGGACGATGAAATAACGCATATGAGCGTTATCGACGGTCTGCTGGGCCTTGCCCTTCCACGCCGCATAGGCTGTGGCGTAATTCGGGAACAGGCCAACGACCTCAACCTTGTCGAGATCCTTGAAAGTCACATGATCGAGGTCGAGAAGTTCGCCGCCGATGACAAGATGAAGCAACTGCGGTTGCACAGTTTCGGACATGAATCGTTTCCCAAAGCGATGATCGGCACTTGAATTGAAGCACCAAACCCGGACGCAAGCATTACAAAATCGGGTTTTCCCGAAAGTGCTTGACGATATGCGCATGGCGCGCACGCCCCGCCGCCACCAGCAACCCGTGACGAACGTCGGTTTGATTGTAAACCAGTCGCTCGCCAGCCAGTGAGGTCATTTCCCCGCCCGCTTCGTGCACGATTAAATCGGCGGCGGCAAGGTCCCAATCGCGGCTGTTCCCGCCTGCGAATGCGGCATCCAGCCGCCCTTCGGCCACTCGCACGAGCCGGAGCGCCAGCGAGCCAATACGCGGATAAAGGACTTCGTCGGCGCGCATGCCGCCGAGGCGCTCAACCAGCGGCTTCGGCCCGGCGATTTTCGGGAAGTGAATTCCCGAACCGGGCGCGGCTGCGATCGGTGCGCCGTTCCGCACGGTGCCCCGCCCGCGCGCTGCGAAAAAGAATTCGTCGCTGGCCGGCGCGAATACCGCACCCAGCACCGGTGAGCCGTCCGCGACCAACGCAATCGAGACTGACCAGTCGTCCTGCCGCGCCAGATAGGCGCGGGTGCCGTCGATCGGATCGACGATCCACGTCAGTGATTTGCCGAGCCGCGCGGAATCGTCGGCGCTTTCTTCCGACAGCCATCCGTAATCCGGCGTTGCCGCACGCAACCGCGCCTCGATCAGGTCGTTAACGGCAATGTCGGCTTCCGACACCGGGGACGTCTTGCCCTTGACCCAGGTTTTCAGGTCAGTGCGGAACAGGCTGAGCGCCAGCGCCCCGGCCTCCCGCGCCACGTCGGCCAACAGCGCCGCGTCGCGCGTCAGGTCCGCGCCAGCAATGTCGGTATCAGCGGCCGGCAATCGTCAATTCCCCGATACGCACGGTCGGCGCGTTGACGCCGTACTTGAACGTGAGATCGTTGGCCGGAACCATCGATTTGAAAATCTCGAGCAGATGGCCTGCGATGGTCACCTCGCTGACCGCATACGACAGTTTCCCGTTTTCAATCCAAAAGCCCGCAGCGCCCCGGCTGTAATCGCCTGTCACGCCGTTGACGCCGGACCCGATCAGGTCGGTGACATAGAAACCCTCCTTGATGTCGGAGATCAATTCTGCCGGCGAAACCTGGCCTGCCTCGAGGTGAAGATTGTACGACCCCGGCGACGGCGACGACGACACGCCGCGATGGGCATGGCCGGTGGTCACCATGCCGAGCTCGCGGGCGGTGGCGGAATCGAGCAGCCATGTAGTCAGCACGCCGTCGTCAATGATGGCGAGTTGTTTGGTGGCGACTCCTTCGGAATCGAATGCCTGCGACCGCATTCCACGCACGCGCAGCGGGTCATCAATGATGCGAATTGCCTTGTCGAACAGTTGCTGGCCGAGGCGATCCTTCAGGAAGCTGGTCTTGCGCGCAATCGAGGCGCCGTTGACCGCGCCGATCAGATGGCCCACCAGCGAATTCGACACGCGCGGATCGAACACCACCGGCGCCTTGCAGGTCGCGACCTTGCGCGGATTGAGCCGCGCAACAGTGCGCTCACCCGCGCTCTGACCAACGCTCGCCGGAGATTCGAGATCGGAGCCGTGTATTGCCGACGTGAAATCGTAATCGCGCTCCATGCCGGTGCCTTCACCCGCAATCGCCGTCATCGAGATGCCGTGACTGGACCTCAGATACGAGCCGTAAAAGCCGGTCGAAGTCACGAGCACCATGCCGCCGATGCCTGCCGATGCCGATGCGCCGCCGGACTTCGACACGCCCCTGACCGCCAGGCCCGCGGCTTCTGCTTCCTGCGCGCGCCGCTCCAGTTCAGCGACAGAGGGCACCTGCGGGTCGAGCAGATCGAGGTCTGGAAACTGCTTCGCCAGCAGCGACGGATCGGCAAGACCCACATACTCATCGTCGGGCGCAACCTTCGCCATCGCCACCGCGCGTTCGGCGAGCTTCGCAACATCGCCGCCGATGTCGCTGGTCGAGACCACGGCCTGCCGCTTTCCGACGAACACGCGCAAGCCGACATCGTCGCCTTCGGAGCGTTCGGATTCTTCAACCTTGCCCTCACGGATTTCGACGCCCTGCGACACGCCGCGCACCGCGATGGCGTCAGCAGCATCGGCGCCCGCACGCCTTGCGGCTTCCACGAGACGCTGCGCCAGATCGCTCAGCGCGCTCTGATCAAGGAGACCGGATGTTGTTGATTTCGGCGACGGCGATACTGACGCGTTTGGTGAAGAGTTCACAAACAAATTCCCGAGGCTTGAATTCAAGAAACTTGGAGACGAATGCAACATATCATGAGATGTGCCTGTTTTACGCGGACTTCAAGCGTTTTCGGGGCCGTTGCGAAAGATATTTCGGCGACCTGGTGGTCCGGTTCTGACATTCGCATCTTATCTCGGCAGCGCTCTTGCGAATGTCAGAACCAAAGGACCACCAGCAACCATAATTTCCAGTGTCCTTTCGAATCCGACGTTCGCTATGAAAAATCCCGCAAAGAGGAGGCGAACGTCGGATTTCGGGACACTGGCAAGGTCTCGTCAATCATCTGCGCCAACGTCTCGTCAATCATGAAAACTGACGCAATGGCAGTGAGAGACGATTAACCAGCCTTCTTAAGCGGATTCGGAGACGGCTCTGGCATGCTCCTCCCATCGACCGGGAACATAATTCCGGCGTGGGAGATAAAGTCGTGAGGCGTCAATTCGGAGTCGGCGGGG
>CDFE01065813.1:41147-67281 GCA_000826465.1 Acanthamoeba mauritaniensis
AGCTCGACCCCCATTCCTTGCCCGTCAGCTTTGAAGCGCGCGATGGCCGCGCCGATGGCGGCGTCAGGCACATCGAAATCAATCGTGAACGCGTCACTGTGCGCCGTGCCGTCGGCGGCATCCGCATGGCGATCAATGTTCGCGTTCGCGATTTTCTCGGCATCGCCTGCCGCGAAACGAACGGCGGACGCGCGCTGGTTCTGGTTCACAGCGATCCCTCGCTGTCGGTGCCACTGCTGGTCACCGCGGATGAATTGCAACTCGATCTGGCCTGGCAGATGTGGGGCGACCTGTTCGCCTTACCGCAGATCGAGGATGAAAACGAAGCGGCACGCGAACCGGCTCCGCGCCGCCGCCGCCACAACATCATCAAGGATCGCCGCCCGAAGTTTCTGGTGCGCCGCAAGGCCGGTCGCGCTGCGATGGAGCGATCCATTCACCGCGGCGAACGCGAGATCATCGCCCGCAACTGATTTCTAATAGCTACGCAGCACGGCGTCGGCGAGCAGGCCGACGAATAGCATCAACCCCGCATCGCGGTTCGACTTGAATAGCCGCAAGCATAAGGCGGGATTGTCGATCCGGATCGTCCGCACCTGCCAGACCAGATGCGCAGCAAACGCCGCGAGTCCGATCCATGCAGGCCACTGCGATCCGCCGCGCCACAACGCGACACCGATCAGCAACACGGCCAGACTGCAGAAGATCGTCAGCGCCATCTGCGTCCGTTCGCCGAACAGCAGCGCCGTTGATTTGATGCCGACCAGGATGTCGTCCTCGGTGTCCTGATGGGCGTAGATCGTATCATAGGCGATCACCCACGAAATCGATCCGGCATAGAGCACCAGCGCAGTGGCATCGATCCGGCCAAGGATCACCGCAAAGCCCATCAGCGCGCCCCACGAGAACGCCAGACCAAGAGCCACCTGCGGCCAGTAGGTGATGCGCTTCATGAAAGGATAGATCGCGACAATGGCCAGCGAGCCGATGCCGGTGAGGATCGCAAAGCCGTTGAACTGCAGCAGCACCGCGAGCCCGATCAGCGCCTGCAGGACGAGAAAGGCTGCCGCCTGCGTGACCGTGACCTGCCCCGCCGGTATCGGGCGCGACCGTGTGCGTTCGACCTGCGCGTCAAGCTTTCGATCGGTGATGTCGTTCCATGTGCATCCCGCACCGCGCATCACCACCGCGCCGATGAAGAACAGCACGATGACCAGAGGCAGATCGCGAACGTTATGTGCAATGCCCGCTGCCAGCGCAGCGGACCACCAGCACGGCAGCAACAACAGCCACCAGCCGATCGGCCGGTCGAACCGCGACAATCGCAGATAGGGCCGCATCCAGATCGGCGCGTGGGTATCGACCCAATTGGCAGTTGAGTCGGCGACGGGGGCTGCGGCGTTGCTCATCGCAACCTTTTCATTCGGAGCCAATCAGCGGGTCAGGACATTGCCGTTCAGCGTGTCGAAGGTGCTGCCGCCCCGCTTCAACGGCTTGGCCTCAGGCAACGATGCGGAGCCGAGCGCTTCGCTCAGACTGGGACCCGCCGGTGCAGCCTGAGCCTGCGACGCGGCCGCACACACTCGCTGCTGCAACTGGGAGGTATTGGCGTGCCCCTTTTTCATCTGGTCGCCGACGTCGGCGGGGATGCCGCACTTTTGCGCGTTGGCTTCGACGAACTTGATCATCTTCACTTCGGCCTGCGCGAAATTGCCGATCAGCTTGCAGGCTTCCTGCGGCGGCGCCTTGCGCTTGCCGGCGGCCTGAATCAGCTTGGCCTTGGCTTCCGCATCGGCACGCAGCGGCATGAAACCCTTTTGACATTCCTCGGCCCCCGGCGGCGGGCCAGCCTGCTGTTGTGGCGCGCCAAAGCCACCGCCACCAACCGGCGGAGCGCCGGTCGAGAAGGCGTTGGATGACGGCTGCTGCCTGACCGGCGCAGCGGTCGTGCCGTTGACGGGCGGAAACGGAGAGGAATTGGTGGCCGGCGCGGGCGCGGCCTGCCCCGGCAGCGGCGCCGGAAAAGCGCCCTGCGCGCGGACATCCGCGGCGTGCAAGACGAACGTGGCGGCAGCCAGCGATGCGATAAGACGGTAGGCGGTCACGGATTCTCCTCCGGCGGGTTCCAGTGTCCTAGTGTTCTGAATCCGAAGTTCGCCATATTTTGCAGCGCCTTCCATAGCGAACTTCGGATTCTAAAGGACACTAGCATTCATAAATCCCAGTGTGGTTCTGGTTCGCAAGTCCGCAAAAGAATGCGCCGCAAAAGTGATGCGGACTTGCGAACCACCACACTGGGTGACTTTTACGATTCTCGCCGCTGCTTAACAACCCGATGAATCCGGCAACAGCGCGGCAGTTCGCCACCTAATTGGCTGCCAATTTGCAATCATTGGGCTAGAAATCGGAAAATGAACGGATTGGTACCGATGCCCAAACTTGATTTTCGCAGCCCCCGGCTTTTCGTCGATACCCCACTCACAGCCGGGACAGGCATCGCACTCGACCGCGATCAGTCCAACTATCTCGGCAATGTGCTGCGCCTCGCCGCCGGCGACACCGTACTGGTGTTCAACGGACGCGACGGCGAATGGCTGGCCAATCTCGCGGGCCGCAAGCGGCCGGACCGCGCGGAAATCGTCAGTCAGACACGGCCGCAGGATAGCTTGCACGATCTGCATTACGTGTTTGCACCGCTCAAACACGCACGGCTCGACTACATGGCGCAAAAGGCCGTTGAAATGGGGGTGGCGGCGCTGCGCCCGGTGACCACGCGACATACCCAGGCGAGCCGCGTCAATGTCGAGCGCATGCGCGCCAATGTCATTGAAGCCGCGGAACAATGTGGCATCCTCAGCCTCGCCGAAGTTCACGACCCCGAACCACTTGAGCGCTATCTCGCCCAGCGCGATGGCCAGCGCCTGCTGGTGTTCTGCGACGAGAACGCCCCGATCTCCGATCCGATGGCCGCGTTTGCCGGCGCGGACGGCACCAAGGGCACGGACGTATTGATCGGGCCGGAGGGAGGATTTGCCGAGGAGGAACGCGCTCTGCTGCTGAAACAGCCGCATGTCGTGCGGCTGGCGCTCGGTCCGCGTATCCTGCGCGCGGATACGGCTGCAGTTGCGGCTCTCGCTGTGGTACAGACCGCGCTCGGCGATTGGGGACACCCTCATGCACGCTGAAGTTGCATTCCGGGCGAGCTCTCATTAAGCCCTTTTCCGGATCGTCGTCGAAACCACGTCATTCCCGTGTTAAGGGACTGCCGATTCAAGCCTTTTACATCCCGTTGGACACCGAAGAATGAGCCAGACCAGTGCCGCAACCGCGACCGGGTCCGCCACACAGGCGGAGGCCTTGCTGCAGACATTTGCGCGGGCTGGCTACACCCATGCGCGGCCGCCGATCCTTCAGCCGGCGGAACCGTTTCTCGATCTGTCCGGCGAGGACATCCGCAAGAGCCTCTACCTGACCACCGACGCAACCGGCGAGGAACTGTGCCTGAGGCCGGATCTCACCATTCCTGTGGCACGCGAATACCTCGCGTCACAGCGCGCCGGCGCGCCCGCCGGTTTCTACTATCTCGGGCCGGTGTTTCGCTATCGCGGCGGTGCCGCCAGCGAATTCAACCAGGCCGGCGTGGAATCCTTCGGCCGGCAGGATCGCGCGGCGGCCGATGCCGAAATGCTGGCGCTCGGCGTTGAGGCCGCAGCCGCGTTCGGCGTCGCTAGTGTCGATATCCGCACCGGCGACGTCGCGCTGTTCGCGGCGCTGATCGATGCGCTCGATCTCTATCCGGTGTGGAAGCGGCGGCTGATCAAGGATTTCAACCGAAAGATTTCGCTGGCGCAGGATCTTCAGCGCCTGACGCTGGAGACAGGCAAGACCCGCAATGAATATGAAGGCGTGCTGGCCGCGCTCGCAGGCTCGGACCGCAAGGCGGCGCTGGCGCTCGTCACCGATCTGATGTCAATCGCAGGCACCAGCAATGTCGGCGGGCGCACGGTGTCCGAAATCGCCGACCGTTTCCTCGAGCAATCAACACTCAAGGGCGGCGCATTGCCGCGCGACGCGCTGCAATTGATCGAACGCTTTCTCGCCATCGCCGGCGAACCGGACGATGCGGCAGGTCAACTGCGCACGCTCGCCTCGGACGCCAAGCTCGATCTCAATGCCGCCATCGATCAGTTCGAAAGCCGTACCGGTTTCATGGCTGCACGCGGCATCGACACCAAGACAATCCGCTTTTCCACCGCGTTCGGACGCGGCCTCGATTACTACACCGGTTTCGAATTCGAACTGCACGCCAAGGGCAACAGCACGGAACCGCTGGTTGGCGGCGGACGCTATGACGGATTGCTGACGCGGCTCGGTGCGCGCACACCCATTCCCGCAGTCGGTTTCTCGATCTGGATCGAAGCGCTTTCGCAAGGGAGCGCTGCATGAGCACGCCGTTCGTCGTCGCCGTTCCGTCCAAGGGACGGCTGCAGGAAAACGCTGAGGCCTTCTTCGCGCAGGCCAACCTGACGCTCGCCAAGCCCCGCGGTGCGCGCGAGTATCGCGGCACCATGCCCTGCCTCGACAATGTCGAGATCGCCTATCTCTCGGCCAGCGAAATCGCTGCCCAGCTTGCGCGCGGCGCGGTGCATCTCGGCATCACCGGCGAGGATCTGATCCGCGAGAACATTCACGACGCCGACAAGCGCGTCATGCTGATCGAAAGCCTCGGCTTTGGCAGCGCCAACGTCGTTGTCGCCGTGCCACAGGCGTGGATTGACGTGCGCACCATGGCGGACCTCGACGATGTCGCGACCTCGTTCCGCGCCCGGCACAACCATCGCATGCGGGTGGCGACCAAATACATCAACCTGACGCGCAATTTCTTCGGCAGCCACGGCGTCGTCGACTACCGCATCGTGGAAAGCGCCGGAGCCACCGAAGGCGCGCCTGCGGCGGGAACAGCCGAGCTGATCGTCGACATCACCACCACCGGGGCCACGCTGGCAGCCAACGGACTGAAGGTGCTCGACGACGGCGTGATGCTGCGCAGCCACGCCAATCTGGTGGCCTCACGCGACGCCGACTGGTCGGACAGCGCACGGGAGACGGCGCGGATCATCCTCGATCACATCGCGGCCAGCGCCCGCGCCCGCAAATACAAGGAAGTCCGCACCCGCTTCGCGGCCTGCAATGCCGCGCTGCTGGCCGAAGCCCACAACCGGTTCGGCGTGGTGTCGCCGTTCGGCGGGCCGACCTCATCGGGCATGGTAACGCTGCACTGTCCGCCGGCGCAGCTTTACGCGCTGGGGAGTTTCCTGCGTGATCACGGCGCGGAGACGGTATCGGTCGCATCACTGGATTACGTGTTCGATCGCGACAATCCGCTTTTCGTCAAACTCCAGACTTTCCTTGGGCAATAGGATTTGCGCCGGTGGTTCGCGGCGGTGCAACCAGACGCCGCAGGCCATCGCACCCGTGGCGACAGCGCGCGGCGATTACCATATGATGGCTGTGAGCATGATACCGAAACATGAGAAGCGATTTTCGGATCGCATCATGCCCGGACGCAACGCGCTGGAAACCGATCGATGACGCCGAGTGCCGATATTTCGAACCTATCAGGCAGCAGCCGCGCTCCGGCAGCGCAAGGCCTTTCGAGTCATGGCCTTTCGGGTGAGGGCCTGTCGATCGTCGTGCCCGTTTACAACGAGGCGGCGGGGCTCGCGCTGCTGCACGAACGCCTGTGCGCGCTTGCCGGCACGCTTAGACAAACCTACGGCCTCGCCTGCGAAGTGGTCTATGTCGATGACGGCTCAAGCGATGCGACGCTGAGCATTGCACGCGGTCTGCCGCCGGCGGCGCTCGACGTGCAGGTGGTGTCGCTGTCGCGCAATTTCGGCAAGGAAGCGGCGTTGATGGCCGGGCTCGATCATGCCCGCCGCGGCGCCGTGCTGTTCATGGATGGCGACGGTCAGCATGCGCCCGAACTGGTGGAGCAGCTGGTCAAGCACTGGATCGTGGACGGCTACGATGTCGTCTATACCGCGAAGGCGCACCGCGACAACGAATCCGCGCTGCGGCGGCTCGCCGTGCGCACCTTCTACATGCTGATCAACTGGGGCGCGCGGCAGAAGATTCCGGAGGATGCCGGGGATTTCCGCCTGCTATCGCCACGCGCTGCGGCCGCCCTGCGGCAACTGCCGGAGCGCAACCGCTTCTTCAAGGGGCTCGCGACATGGATCGGCTTCAAGCAAATCCGTGTCGATTACGAACCGGAAGCCCGCGCACATGGCGTCACGACGTTCAGCCCGGGCCGCCTGCTTGGTCTGTCCATCGAAGGCCTGACTTCGTTCTCGGTGGCGCCGCTGCGTGTGGCGAGCCTGCTCGGGCTGCTGCTTGCTTTCGTCGCCTTCCTGTTCGGCCTGTCGATCCTGTGGGAGACCGTCGTCAGCGGCAAATCGGTTCCCGGTTATCCCTCGCTGGTGGTCGGCCTGATGACCATTGGAGGCGTGCAGTTGATCATGATCGGCGTGATGGGCGAATACATCGGCAAGATTCTATCCGAGATCAAGGCGCGGCCGATCTACTTCGTCGCGGAGCACAGCGTGAAGAACGCCGACACGTCGATCGCCGCCGACAAGACACCGCAGACCGCGGCTGAATGAACGTGGAGACGCCGCCGCGCCGCATCTGGCTGTGCGCCGACGACTACGGCATGAGCCCCGGCGTCAATCGCGCGATCCGCGAACTGATCGGCAAATCGAGACTCAATGCAACTTCGGTGATGGTGGTCGGCGCCGCCGTCGACCGCACCGAGATCGACGCATTGATGCAGGCCGTTGCTGCCAACCCAAACTGCGCCATCGGATTGCACGCAACTCTGACTGCGCCGTTTTCTCCGCTAACGATGCATTTCAAGCCGCTCGACGGCGGACAATTTTTGCCACTCGGAAGACTTTTGCGCGCAAGCCTGTTGCGGCGGCTCGATCCGGAAATCATCCAGGCCGAACTGCTGGCACAGATCGCCGCCTTCAGGAAGATGTTCGGGCGTGCGCCCGATTACATCGACGGCCATCAGCACGTGCAGTTGTTTCCGCAAATCCGAGATGCGTTTCTCTCCGCAGTGTGGGACGCCGCCCCCGGCGCGTGGGTGCGCCAGTGCGGCCGCAACCTCCCGCTGAAGCAGCGGATCGACAGCCCGAAGGCGCTGCTGCTCGATGTGCTGAGCGAGACGTTCCGCCAAAGGAGTGCCCGCAGCGGTATTGCGTTCAATCCCGGCTTCGCCGGCGCCTATGACATGGTGCGCGGCCGCGAATTTTCCGACGCGATGCAGGGCTTTCTCAATGGCCTGCCGGACGGCGGACTTGTGATGTGCCATCCCGGATTCGTCGACGAGACGCTGGTCAGCCTCGACAACGTGACTCATCAGCGCGAACGGGAGTTCGCGTTTCTGAGCAGCGACGACTTCCCGCGCCTGTTGACGACGAACAGCGTCACGCTCGATCGGGCCTGATGGCTCGATGCAGGCTCTGCGTCTGGACATGATCTTCCCGAAAGCCGGTTTCCACTTTTCGAGGATCACGCGATAAGTCTTTTTGTCGCACCGCGATAACCGGATTTCCTAAATTTAATCCGCGCCGGGACTTAACCCGACACAATGCGGCCTTACATCATGACGCGCATTCGCACGCCGGATGCTTCAGGAGGATGTTATGACGCCACAGGAACGCCAACTCGTTGACGATCTGTTCGACCGCCTAGCGAGGCTGGAGACGTCGCCACGCGAGCCGGATGCGGATGCCGCGATTGCACAAGGTTTGCGCCGCGCGCCCAACGCCGTCTATGCGCTCGTGCAAACCGTGCTGGTGCAGGACGAAGCATTGAAACGTGCCGATGCTCGCATTCAGGAACTTGAAGGCAGCGCGCAGCAGCAGCCTCCCGGCGGATTTCTCGATTCAATGCGCGATGCGATTCTCGGCCCCGGCCAGAATCGCGGCTCGGTGCCAAGCGTTCGCCCTGGCGACAGCGCGCAGCGCGGCCCGGTGTGGAACAGTGGTCAGGCATGGGGCCAGGCCGATGCGCGCATGGCCGGCGAGCCGCGCAACGCAGATCCCCGCATGAATGATCCAAGGCTTAATGATCCGAGGGCTGGAAATCCGGGCGGCGGATTGTTCGGCGGCGGCAATGCCGGTGGCGGCGGTTCGTTTCTCGGAACAGCCGCGGCAACGGCGGCCGGCGTGATCGGCGGCTCGATGCTGATGAACAGCATCCGCGGCATGATGGGCGGCGGCAGTCAGCAGCAAAGCCTTGGCAACACCGCCGAGTCCGGCGGCAGCAAGATGCCATGGGACAACAGCCAGTCCTCGGGCAATCTCGCGCGCGATGCCGGCGTCAATGACGTCGGCAAGAGCGGCAGCGGTGATAGCCAGCGCCAGAGCTCCTACGATCAGGCGCAGGCCGATGCCGATCAGGACCAGGATCAAGACCAGGATGACGGCGATTACGACGACTTCGATGATGGCGACAGTGATTACGCCTGATTGATTTCGCCATCGGGCAAACGAAAACGGCCGCTGGATTCAGCGGCCGTTTTTATGAAATCCGTTTTCTCAGATAACGATGACGCGCGTGCCGACATTCACCCGGCCGTACAGATCGATCACGTCCTCGTTGCGCATCCGGATGCAGCCCGACGACACGGCGGTGCCGATGGTCCAAGGTTCATTGGAGCCGTGAATGCGATACAGGGTCGAGCCGAGATACATCGCGCGGGCGCCCAGCGGATTTTCAGGCCCACCTTCCATGTGACGCGGCAGATCGGGACGGCGCCTGAGCATTTCCGGCGGCGGCGTCCATGCCGGCCATTCCTTCTTGGCGGAAATCGTCTTCACGCCCGACCATTCGAAGCCGGGTTTGCCAACGCCTATGCCGTAGCGCAGCGCCTTGCCGCCGCTCTGCACCAGATAGAGAAACCTGTTTGGCGTATCGACCACCAGTGTTCCCGGCGCATGCCTGCCGCCGTATTCAACGACCTGTTTTTCGAACTTCGGATCCATCCCCGGGCGGCCGGGCTCGATCCCGACGTCGCCCTGCCTCGTCTCGTAACGATACCGCGGATCCATCGACGGCATCTGCTCATATCGCTGTTCGTAGCGCGGCGCCCGATAGTTCGGATCGCCGGACTGACCGCCGCTGAAAAGGAACTCGATCAATCCGCCGCCCATATTGGACCGCTCCTGATAGGCAACTCGGATCGGCATCGGCGAAGCTGACGGCTGCGCGTAGATCACACGCGGCGCGGCTGGCGTGTCGTCATCGAATGCGAAAGCCTGCATTGAACTGGCGCCAAAACACACTGCGCCGGCCATGAGCGCGAGGGACATTCTTCTGGTCATCGACGTACTCTGCACTGTTTCGTCGTTGACGCGCGGACAGCGCGCCTGAACACGCTCCATTTAGATTTTAAATCGCGTCGGTTTGGTAAACGAAACCGGGTTTTGGATTCACCACGTCAACACGTGCGGGGTGTTCTTCGCGGTAGCGTTTATTTTCGATGAACTCAGCAGCTGCATGGTTAATCGTTGGTTTGCGCGGCGTTGCGCATTGTGACCGCTGCGTTCCCGCTCGAAACTTCGCGTTAAATGAGAGCAGGTTACAAACGGCTCCTCAAGAATGGGGAGACCAATGGCCGTCCAGCGTAAGCGATTTCGCATTGAAAGAATTCAGTCCGGCGATATGCCGATACTCGATAGCGCAGAGGGTGACGTCACCCCGCATCATCATCAGATTATGAGCGAGTTGCGCGCCATTCGCGCGCAGATGGCGTCTCACCATCAAGGCCCGGTCACCGAGCAGGACGAAAGCCCGTCGGCGCAGGAACTGACGGAAGCTCAACGGCTCCTTGGAAGCTATCGCGCGCAGATCGAGCAGTGCGAAAAGCTGAAGGTCGAGCTCGATTTGATCCACGACGCCATCAATCGCACCAAGCAGGAGATCGCCGTGCTGCACGGCAAGAGCTTCAGCGGCGACGAAATGGCGAAAGTCACCGGCGAACTGGGCGCGGTTGTCGGCGGAACCGAAGAAGCTACCCAGCAGATCCTCGAAGCCGCGGAAGCGATCGATCAGGCCGCGAGCGCGCTTGGCAAGGCGATGTCGCCGGACCAGCAGGCTCAGCTCAGTGAAGACATCCAGGATCGCGTCGTCAGCATTTTCGAGGCGTGCAACTTCCAGGACCTCACCGGCCAGCGCATCAACAAGGTGATGACGACGATGAAGTTCATCGAGCATCACATCAACGTCATGATGGAAATCTGGGGCGGCGTCGATGCGATCAAGCAGCACGCGCCCGCCATCGTCGATTCCCGTGTCGGCGATGCCCGTCTGCTGAACGGCCCGAAGGGCGTGGACGAGGAAGGCCACGTCTCGCAGGACGATATCGACGCACTGTTCGACTAACTGATGCAAACCCGGAGCACCGCTCCGGGTTTTCCGGCCTTACGTGGGTCGCCGAAGCACCGCGAAACACGCCAGCGCCAGCAGGATGCCTGCAATCGAGACTTCAAGCGCACCCTGATCGGACCAGCGGTCGATCACGTATGCCAGCGCGAAGGGCGCCAGCGCCTGGAGAATTTGCGCCGGCCGGGAGATTCGCCCCACCACACGCCCATATCCAACGGCCCCGAACATCGCCAGCGGCAAAGCACCGCGAGCAATCGTCACCACGCCGTTGGCCGCGCCATACATCAGGGCGAACAGGGCCGCGATCCCGGTGGAGAACCCTGCCGCTGCCAGCAGAATGAAGGCGCAGGCCATCAGCGCCATCGAGACGCGCGCCACCCAGAGCGGATGCAATCGCCCGCCGGTCATGAAATCGGCAAACCGCGTCAGAACCTGAGCAGGCCCGAACAGCGCTCCAATGAGCACAGCAGTCCCGGCATCGAGACCGCCGCGTTGCAGGATTGCAAGCAGATGCGTGGACGTGCCGGACAGCACGAAGGCGTGGGCTGCAAATCCCGTGGCCATCAGAATGAACGGCAGGCCGTTCGGCGGAATGATTTTGGCCGGGGCGGGTATCGGAGCGCCCGCGACCGGCGGTGCCGGCACATGCACCGCGTGGCGCGGCAGGGCGAATGCGTGGAGAGGCGCGACGATGAAAACAAGTACGCCCGCGAAAACGAAATAGGCGCTGCGCCATCCGCCGTGTTCAATCAATAAATGGGTCACGGGCCATGCCACGGTGGAGGCGAGACCGCCGGCAAACGTCACCAGCGTGATCGGCCGCCGCGACGCTATTCCGAAGATGCGGGTCAGGGTGGTGAATGCCGGATCATAGAGGATCGACGCCATCGCGACGCCGAGCAGCATCCAGCCGAGAATATAAAGCCAGTATTGATCCGCCAGCGGTAGGATCAACAGGCCCAGCGCGCCGATCAGCGCGCCGAAGGCCATCACCAGATTCCCGCCGTGGCGATCGATCAATCCGCAAGCCAACGGGGCACACACACCCGAGACACCAAGCGCGATGGACAACCCGGCCAGTGCCTGCGCCAGCGACCAGCCATGATCGGCGGCGATATGCGTCATGGTGAGCGCGGGCGGATAAAACAGAACGCCCCAGCCCAGCACCTGTGTGACGGAAAGAACAACGACCGCGCGGCTCGGGCCGGAGCTTAATACCTGCAGCCCGGCCATTGCGCTTGCATTTCCCCGACGTTCAAAATCATCCGTCCGCCGGGTTCAGGTCCGGCGCCTCAGGCGCGCGGCGCGCAGCGAACGTACACCATGGTGCCATAGCGGCTGGAGGCATCCTTGTCGATAAACCGCGTCATCAACACCCGTCCGTCGAACGAGACGATCTCACGATCCTTCTCTCCGCCGACCGGACCAGCCGGGCCGATATAGTTCTTGCCGCTCTGGCTGCCCTTCAGGCGCAGTTCCTGCGGCGTGGCTTCATCCGGCAGATGCATGATGACGCCGCCGCTGGCGCCCTGACCAATCACGTAGGGATTTTTGCACTGGCCACGCGCCGCAGCTTCGGTACGGGCCCGATCTTCCGGTTTGTGGAACGAGGCGAGCCCCCAGCGACCGACGACTTCATCGGCCCTGATAGTTGCGGGGACTTCAGGAGCCATCGCCGGTTCCTGCACGGTCGCCTGGCCGCCGCCGAAGCCGCCGAAACCGCCCCCACCACAGGCTCCCAGAAAACCCGCCAGGAGCGATACGGCTGCTAGCGTGACGGTCTTGGAGGCGTTGGTTCGTTCGCTCACTTTGGTCATGGTGTCTCCCGGCAAGAACACGTGGCTGCCTGCCGAACCGACAGACCCACCGTCACACTGCGTGAGCTGACCCCAATACGCAGCGTTCCCCTTTATGGTTTCCAGATCATCCTATATTGGCCTCACCAAGGCCTTAAGAGCCTTGCTTGACAGGATCAGCGGCAACCCATATTCCGGCCTCGTCATTAGCACTCTTGGAGCGCGATTGCTAAGGGCAAGGCTTCGTCCCCTCAAGGGGTTAGCTGAGCCCATTATCCACGGCCCGCGCCCCACCGCACGTCAAATCTTACCTAACCAACGCCCAAAGGACATCCGATGGCCAAGACAACTTTTCGCCCGCTGCATGATCGTGTCGTCGTCAAGCGCATCGACGCCGAAGAGAAGACCAAAGGCGGCATCATCATTCCCGACAGTGCCAAAGAAAAGCCCTCGCAGGGTCGGGTCGTCGCCGTCGGCCCCGGCGGCCGCGACGAAGCCGGCAAGCTGATCCCGATCGACCTGAAGGCCGGTGACACGGTGCTGTTCGGCAAGTGGTCCGGCACCGAAGTGAAGCTCGACGGTGAGGAACTCCTCATCATGAAAGAGTCCGACATCATGGGCGTGCTGAACTAAGCACACCCCTTTCCATCTGCCGTCATCCTTCGAGGCTCGCACCTCAGGATGACGGAAACACACATCACCAGGAGTAAACCCCATGGCTGCCAAAGACGTTAAATTCTCCGGAGACGCGCGCGATCGCATGCTGCGCGGCGTCGATACTCTCGCCAACGCCGTCAAGGTGACGCTCGGTCCGAAGGGCCGCAATGTTGTCATCGACAAGAGCTTCGGCGCTCCCCGCATCACCAAGGACGGCGTCACCGTCGCCAAGGAAATCGAACTCGAGGACAAGTTCGAGAACATGGGCGCGCAGATGCTGCGCGAAGTCGCTTCCAAGACCAACGACACCGCGGGCGACGGCACCACCACCGCCACCGTGCTGGCTCAGGCGATCGTGCGCGAAGGCGCCAAATCGGTTGCCGCCGGCATGAACCCGATGGACCTGAAGCGCGGCATCGACATTGCTGTGACCGCCGTGGTCAAAGACATCGAGAAGCGCGCCAAGCCGGTCGCCTCCTCCGCCGAAATCGCGCAGGTCGGCACCATTTCGGCCAACGGCGATTCCACCATCGGCTCGATGATCGCCAAGGCGATGCAGAAGGTCGGCAACGAGGGCGTCATCACGGTTGAAGAAGCCAAATCGCTCGACACCGAAGTCGACATCGTCGAGGGCATGCAGTTCGACCGTGGCTATCTCTCGCCGTACTTCGTGACCAACCCCGAGAAGATGACCGCCGAACTGGAAGACGCTTACGTGCTGCTGCACGAGAAGAAGCTGTCCGGCCTGCAGGCGATGCTGCCCGTGCTCGAAGCCGTGGTGCAGACCGGCAAGCCGCTGCTGATCGTCGCGGAAGACATCGAAGGCGAAGCTCTCGCGACGCTCGTCGTCAACCGTCTGCGCGGCGGCCTCAAGGTCGCCGCCGTCAAGGCGCCGGGCTTCGGCGATCGCCGCAAGGCCATGCTGGAAGACATCGCGATCCTGACCGGCGGTCAGCTGATCTCCGACGATCTCGGCATGAAGCTCGAAAGCGTGACCCTGAAGATGCTCGGCCGCGCCAAGAAGGTTGTGATCGACAAGGAGAACACCACCATCGTCAACGGCGCCGGCAAGAAGGCCGACATCGAGGCGCGCGTGAACCAGATCAAGGCGCAGGTCGAGGAAACCACCTCGGATTACGACCGTGAGAAGCTTCAGGAGCGTCTGGCCAAGCTCGCTGGCGGCGTCGCGATCATTCGCGTCGGCGGTGCCACCGAGATCGAGGTGAAGGAAAAGAAGGATCGCGTCGAGGACGCGCTCAACGCGACCCGCGCAGCCGTTCAGGAAGGCATCGTCCCGGGCGGCGGCACCGCGCTGCTGCGCGCCAAGAAGGCTGTCGGCCGTATCCAGAACGACAATTCTGACGTTCAGGCCGGCATCAACATCGTGCTGAAGGCGCTCGAAGCCCCGATCCGCCAGATCGCCGAGAACGCCGGCGTTGAGGGTTCCATCGTTGTCGGCAAGATCCTCGACAACAAGACCGAGACCTTCGGCTTCGACGCGCAGAACGAAGAGTATGTCGACATGGTCGCCAAGGGCATCATCGATCCGGCCAAGGTGGTTCGCACCGCCCTGCAGGACGCAGCCTCTGTCGCCGGTCTGCTGGTCACCACCGAAGCCATGGTCGCCGAGCTGCCGAGGGAAGCAGCACCGGCGATGCCGGGCGGCGGCGGCGGAATGGGTGGCATGGGCGGTATGGGCGGCATGGGCTTCTAAGCCCGCGTCCTTCGCCTCAACGACATCAAAGGCCGCCCGAGGGCGGCCTTTTTTATTGTCTCATATCCAAGAATCACCGCGACAATCCGTCCCGCTTTTGAGATTGTCCGGCGCTCCACTCGCAAACGGCCCCTGATTCAGGATCAACACATGCGCGCATTGATGATTGGCTGCACCCTCGCACTGGTGGGGGCTGGCTCCAGTCCAGTGGTCCACGCCCAGGCCGCAAAGGACGCGAAGGCTGCACCGGTCGCGAACGAGATTCGCTATTTCAATTCGCTGGGCGACTTGCTCGGCGAACTACCCGTCGATGCCTTCATCAAGGAAACCCGCCAAGGCGGTAAGGTGACCTCGGCGCTGCTCGACGTTTGCTATTCCGTATCGACCCACTCGGACCGAAAAGACCGGTTCACCCTCGATCTGAAAGTAGAGGGCGAGAAGCTCTCCGGCAGCGGACAAAGCACCGAGAACAAAACGCCGGTGACGGTCAGCCTGATCCGCAAGGGGACCAAGTCGGTCTCGTTCGACGGCAAGATCACGCTGGGCGGCCAGCTCACCTCGGTGTCCTCGCCGGACAACTCGGACGTCGATGAAAAGGAATTCCAGCAGTCGCAGGTGGTCGATGACGACCTCAGCGAAATGCCGAAGGATTTTACCCAGGTGTCCCCGCAATCGGTGGCGGTGCAGGTCAAGCGCGAGAATTTCGCTGACCTCGTCAGGAGCCTGAAGGGCCAGAACGTGCAGATAGCTCTCGACAGCATCGCAACCGATTGCAATGCGCTGCGCTCGGGCTATCAGATCCTGCGTCTTTTCATCGATCCGGCGCGTGCATCCGATCTGATTGCAAGCCTGAAGACGGCGACCGGCGTGGTCGCCGCAGGCTGGACCTCCGGCACCTATGACATGGAGCGGGCAATCCGCTTCGCCACCGGCGACTGGAGTCAGGGCGGAAAACTGAACCGGGACAAGTTCGCGTCGGCACTGACGGCGATCGCGGCGAACGTCATGGGCGCCAAAACAGCGACAACGACCTGGAACGACGCCACCGGCGAACTCACCTTCACGCTCAAGCGCCCGAGCCAGTTGGCGCCGGCGCTGGACCTCACCGAAACGCTGGAAATCACCGCGCTGATCAGCCCGGACAAGCCCGGCGGCTCAGACCGCCTGATCGTCTGGCTGGGCATTCCGTCGAGCAAGACCACGGATGAGACGGCCGGCCCTCAACTGCAGTTCTCGGAGAATTCCGGCGGCGAGGAAGAGAGCACATTCAATGACGACGACGGAATGATCAAGGCAGTTGCCACCGAACTGAAAGGTCAGCGCTGGGACACCGACAAGGCAACATGGAAATAGCCTGCCTTCCCGTTCCCGCCCGCCACAGGATTCGATAGCGCATGGCGGGCTATGACGCCGTCATCATTGGCGCGGGCCTCGGCGGTCTCACCACCGCCGCGATTCTGGCGCGTGCGGGGCGCAAGGTCGTTGTGATCGAGCGCAGCAATTCGGTCGGCGGCGCAGCCTCCAGCTACAAGGTCGGCGACCTGTTCGTCGAAGGCTCGCTCCATGAAACCAGCGACCCGCACGATCCGCGCGATCCCAAGCACGACCCGTTGAAGCGCGCCGGTGTGCTCGACGCCGTGACGTGGGCTCCGTCGGGCACCCTCTATGAAGTGCGCGGCGGCCCCGTCGGCGCGCCGCTCACCCTGCCCGACAATTTCGATGCGAGCCGACGGGCGTTGATCCAGCGGTTTCCGGATGCGCGCGACGGAATCACGCGCCTGCTTGGCGAAATGGAACAGATTGCGTCCGCAGCGGGCGGACTCTCACGAAGCACTCTGCTCAAGTCCCCACGGCGAACTTTCGACGCGTTGCGCAATGTACTACCCGCGATCCGCGACTGGAATCTGTCGCTGTCGCAGAAACTCGACCGGGTGTTCGGCGGTAACGAAGCCGTCAAGGCTGCGCTGGCAGCGAACCTGTCCTACTATCATGACGATCCGGCGACGACCTGGTGGGTGTTCTTTGCCGCCGCTCAAGGCAGTTACCTGCTGAGTGGCGGACGTTTCGTGCAGGGCGGATCGCAACGGCTCTCCAGCTCGCTGGCGCGGGCTATCAAGTCCGCAGGCAGCGACGTGATCCTGCGGCGGACAGCAACCACCATCAGCATCGATTCAAACGGCCGCATCACAAATATCACGCACACTGCAAAGGACGGCAGCGATCCGCAGACCGTCGAGACCACACGCGTCATCGGCAACGCCGCGCCGGAGATACTGGCCGCGCTGCTGCCCGAAGCCAGCGCTGCAAAGCTCGTTGCCGCCTACGGTCATCGGCAACGATCGATCTCGCTGTTCTCGCTCACGCTCGGCCTGTCGAAGCCGCCGCGCGAACTTGGCGTCAGCAGTTACTCGACGCAGTTGCTGCCGGACTGGATGACGAGCCTCAGCGATTATGCCGATGCGGCCGTGCTGATGGCCGATGAGCCTCTTGAGCGGATGCCGCCACTGGCGATCGTCGATTATGCCGCCATCGAGTCAGGTGTCCCCGCACCGCCGTACGTGCTGTCAGTCGTCGGGCCCGATCTGCTGTCGAACTGGACCGGAGGCGATCAGGACAGTTACCGCGCCAAGCGCTCCCGCTGGCAGGACGCCCTCGTCGGATATCTCGACGGACACTATCCCGGCCTGGCGCAATCCATCGCGGCATCAACCTTCAACACCGCGCTCTCCGTGCGGCAGTATCTCAGCGCACCACAGGGCGCTGTCTACGGTTTCGCGCCGACACCGCCGCGCTCGCTGTTCAGCGCACCGAAACGATCGCCGGCGACGCCCATACCGGGACTGTATCTTGCGTCGGCCTATGCCGGATTCGGCGGATACACTGGCGTGATCCAGTCGGGCGGAGCGTGCGCGGACATGATACTCGGCGAACGCTGAGACCCGCTCAGTTTGTACTCAGCCGAAACCGCAACGTCGTCGCACCGACGAACGAAATGAAATCGCCCTGCCGCTTCCAGGTCGCCGCCGTACCGAGCGCATTCAGCAACGCGTCGTCAGCTTGGGCACGCTCGGGTGTACAGCCGCGATCCTCCATCGCGCCGGGAACGAAAATGACAGTGTCGTTGGCCACCGAGAATTGTCCCTTGCCGACCTTGCACCACAGGTCCAGCGTGGCCTCACCGTTGTCGCCGATTTCGAGCGTCGGAATTTTCTTCGATCCCGGCTGCGGGCGGGCCTCGAGGGTCATTTCAAGACCGAACGGAAATTCACTGGCGGCATGGGCCGGCGCATAACCGGTGATGCTGGCTGCGAAAGCAAGGCCAGTGATAGCGCGTCGCAGAACCGTCATGGGTGACCTCAACAGATTTCAACCGCGCGCGGTTCTAGACGTTTGCATCTGAATTTTCCAGTGCGCGCGCGGATCAAATTGCGCCCGGCGCTGACGGAAAAGCAAAACAAAATCCCCGCAGCTTGCGCCGCGGGGATCCTTTGATGCGTTACAGCAGGGACGATTTACTTCAATACCATCGCCGTGAACGGGTAAACGTAGGCTTGCAGCATCACGAGAACGCCGACAAGACATGCCAGCACGATCGAGTGCCAGAACACGTAGCGAAGGATAGTGCCCTCGTGGCCGTACCAGTTGGTCGCGGTGGAGGCCACCACGATCGACTGGGCGTCGATCATCTTGCCCATGACGCCGCCGGAGGAGTTCGCAGCCGCCATCAGGATCGGCGAGATGCCGAGCTGTTCCGACGTGATCCTCTGCAGGTTTCCGAACAGCACGTTCGATGCCGTGTCCGAACCGGTCAACGCCACGCCCAACCAGCCAAGCAATGTGCCGAAGAACGGATACAGCACACCGGTCGCGGCAAACGCCAGACCGAGGGTCGCATCGACGCCCGAGAGGCGCGTCAGTGTGCCGATCGCCAGCATCGCCGAAATCGTGATCAGCGAAATCGCGCAGATCTTGATGGTGCGGCCGTATTCTCCAATCAGCTTGGCGGGCGAGAAGCCCATCAGGATGCCGGAGATGATCGCCGCGATCAGCATGCCCGTTCCGGTGAACGACAGATAGGTGAAGGAAAATACGGCCCCTTCCGGCGTCGGCTTCGCAGCCACCGGCGGCACCTTGTTGATCATGTTGTGCAGGTCGGGAACAGGATAATTCCAGGTGAAGATCGAGTTCGCCCAGGTCTTGAACGCGCCCGTGCCCCAGATCAGCATCACGACGCAGACGATGATCCACGGCAGCATCGCACTCCAGAGTTGCGACTGCGTCAGCGGCGTGGTGTCGAGCGGCGTAGGCGCTTTCATCGTCGCGGCTGAATCGTCGTTGCTGCGCAGCGCCGGCGACGTCCACAACTCCTTCGGCTGCCACACCTTCAGGAACAGGATAAGCGCACCCATCGAGATCAGCGATGCGCCGATATCGACGATCCAGGGATTGATGTAGTTCGAAATGACGAACTGCGGAACAGCGAATGAAACGGCGGTGACCAGAATGGCGGGCCATACCTGCATCATGCCGCGCCATCCGGCGAAGGCCCAGATCACCCAGAATGGCACCAGCAGAGAGAAGAACGGCAACTGCCGTCCGACCATCGCACCCAGAACATACGGGTCGAAGCCGGTGACAGACGCGAGGCCCTGGATCGGGGTGCCGAGCGCGCCGTAAGCGACCGGCGCGGTGTTGGCAATCAGCGACAGACCGGATGCGGCCAGCGGCGAGAAGCCGAGGCCAATCAGGACCGCGCCCGTGATCGCGACCGGCGTTCCGAAGCCGGATGCACCTTCGAAGAAAGCGCCGAATGAGAACGCGATCAGCAGCAACTGAATGCGCCGGTCGGTCGTGACGCCGCCGATCGCACGCTGCAACAGTTCGAAACGTCCGGTTTCGACCGTGATGCGGTAGAGAAAGATGACATTGAGCACGATCCAGCCGATCGGGAAGAATCCGACGACGACACCGAGCAGCGACGCGCGGATCGACATGCCGGCTGGCATCGTGAAAACGAAAATCGTGATGATGTTGGCGACGATCAGCGCGATGATGGCAGCGATATGCGCCTTGACCTTGCCGCTCGCGATCAGCACCAGAAGCGTGACGACGGGGATGGCGGCCGCGATCGTCGACAGCGCGGTGTTCCCCAGCGGATTATAGATTTGATTCCACATTGTGGTTCCTCCCCACGTCATTGTTGGCAACGCCCGACCAGAGCGTGGTTGGTCAACGGGTCTGCATGCCGGAGAGCACAAGCGTGTGATGGAAACCGTGAGCGTAGGGCCAGGCCCCAATACGCTCACAATGCCGCTTGATGAACGGCCTCCCCAGCCCTTCTCCGTCGGCGGTATGGTAGTGTGAACACCGCAAGATGGACAAGATGTCGCAGCCCAAGCGTTTTGCGACTTTAGTCGTAAAGAGACAATTTGTGACGTTTTTCCAAAGCCTTAGAACTCTTTCAAGGAGAAACTTTCTGTGAATGGTATCGGCTCAACACTTAAAACGGTGTGGCGGATTGCAGCGCCTTACTTCCGCTCCGAAGACAAATGGGCCGGCCTTGCCTTGCTGACCGCGGTGATCGTGATCGAACTCGCGACCGTCGGCATCAATGTCCTGCTGAATTCCTGGAACAACCGCTTCTACAACGCCCTTCAGGAGCGCAACTGGGACAGCTTCGTCTCCGAGATTCTCTACTTCACCATCATCGTCACGATCTTCATCATCATCGCGGTCTATCAATTGTATCTGAACCAGTGGCTGCAGATCCGCTGGCGCAAATGGATGACCGAACGCTACCTCGGCGAATGGCTCAGCCACGCCAATCACTACCGGATGCAGCTCCAGGGCGATGCCGCCGATAACCCCGACCAGCGCATCACCGATGACGTCAAGCTGTTCGTCGACCGCACGCTGAACATCGGGGTCGGCCTGTTGAATTCCGTCGTCACGCTGGCCTCATTCGTCGTCATCCTCTGGACCCTGTCGAGCGCCGCACCGCTGCACCTGTTCGGCAAAGACATCGATATTCCGGGTTACATGGTCTGGGGCGCGCTGGTCTATGCGGCGCTCGGCACCTGGCTAACCCACCTGATCGGGCACCCGCTGGTCGGGCTGGATTTCAGGCAACAGAAGTACGAGGCGGATTTCCGCTTCAACCTGGTGCGCGTCCGCGAGAATTCCGAACAGATCGCCTTGCTTGAGGGCGACAGCGCCGAACGCCAGCGCCTGCTGACACGATTCGGGTTCGTGGTTGAAAACTGGCTCGGCATCATGAGCCGCACCAAGAAGATCACGGCATTCACCGCGAGTTACTCGCAGGCCTCCGTGATCTTTCCCTACATCCTCGTCGCGCCGGCCTACTTCGCCAACAAGATGCAACTCGGCGGCATGATGCAAACCGCATCTGCCTTCGGCAGCGTGCAGGGCGCGTTGTCGTTCTTCATCTCGACCTATCGCACCCTCGCCGAATGGCAGGCCGTGGTCGCCCGCCTCAACGGCTTCGAGGCCGGAATCGATGCGGCGAAGGCGCTCGCGGTGAGCCCCGGCTCGATCCAGCCCGTAGCCACACCGGATTCGGGGGTCATTGCTCTCGACGACCTGCTGCTCACCTTGCCGAACGGCAAGCCGCTGGTGCAGACCTCCGGCTTCAGGCTGCGCAGCGGCGAACGCACACTGGTCACCGGACCGTCTGGTTCGGGAAAATCCACCCTGTTCCGCGCCATCGCCGGGATCTGGCCTTTCGGCAAGGGCACGATCGCGATTCCGAAAGGCGCGTCATTGATGATGCTGCCGCAGCGTCCGTATTTTCCGGTCGGTTCGCTTGCGTCCGCAATCACCTATCCCTCGAAGGACAAGACCTACAGCGCTGCTCAGCTCGGCGACGTCCTGAACCTCGTCGGCCTGCCCGCGCTGGCGGCACGGCTTGACGAGGAAGGACACTGGAACAGGACGCTGTCGCTCGGCGAACAGCAGAGGCTCGGCATCGCCCGTGCGCTGCTGCACACCCCGCAATATCTGTTCCTCGATGAAGCCACCGCGTCGCTGGATGAGCCGTCCGAGGCCCTGCTCTATCGCCTGATTGCGGAGAAGCTGCCCGACACCACCATCGTCTCGATAGGACACCGCAGTACCCTCGAAGCGTTCCATCAGCGCGAGGTTTCGCTGGTGCGATCCGGCGAGCAGTTCACGCTTGGCGACAGCGAGCGGCCCGCGACGGTAGCGTGACCAACCCTTGAGCCCGTGCCGGCCATGATTCCCGCCGCACCCAGCGGTGCGAAGGCGAACGCTGTCAGCAGCAACGCTGCCGGTGAAAGCCGGCGCGGCGGGACTCAAAGAAAAAGGGCGGCAGATTTCTCTGCCGCCCTTAGATCTTCAGATGAAGAAGACTACTTCAGAGCGCCGAGGGTCACGTCGGCCGAGAGCTTGGCGATGAACTGATCGCCGCACCACTTGGAGCCAAAGCCACCTGGGTTGATCGGGCTGAACGAGCCGGTCTGCTGGGCGGTGAAGTCACCGGTGAACGCGTTACAATTGGCCTTCGACAGGTCGGTGCCGGAGTAGCGCAGGTCGAGCGTGAAGACCTTGTAGGTGAAGCCAACGCCGACGTTCCAGGTGTTGTAGTCAGCGTAGTTGATGCCGTTAGGTCCCAGCGCGATCGCAAGCGAATAGAACGAGTCGGTGGTGCCGAGCCACTGGCGGCCGAATTCACCCGACAGATAGGCGCCGATGCCACTGGTGCCGAACAGGGTGCCTGGCGCGGTCAGCTTGGCCGTGATCGAAGCGTAGGTGCCTTCGGCACCCGAATTCAGGAAGCTAGGGGTGTAGTAGACGTTGCTGCCCACCGCAAAGTAGTCGTTAAAGGTGTAGTTCACCTTGCCGTAGACTTCATAGAAGTCGAGATTTCCCTTGAGCGCGTTCAAGCTGGGAAGAACGGCATTCGCACCGACCGGGCAAACAAGGCCGCCGCCAAGCTGGCCGTCGGTGCACTGTCCGCCCGGATACAGGTAGCCCCAGACACCGAAGTCGAACGCGAAGGCGCCGAAGGTCGGACGGATACCGGCGTACACATCGATTTCAGCAGCCGCACGGTTGGTGAAAGAGATGCTTTCACCGGCAACACCGGCGTAGAGCTGCAGGTTCGGATTGATGTTGTAGCGCGGCTCGAAGTAGGCAGCGACCGAACCGTTTTTGTTGGACTGCGTGATACCGCGGAACACATAGTTGCTCATGATCGACGCGCCGAAGGCGACGTCCCAAGGCGACACAACAACCGGTGCTGGAGCCTTGGTGTAGACCTTCCCGAGATCGGCAGCCGATGCCGAACCCAGACCCATCGCAACAGCAACTGCTGCGATCGACAAACTTACTTTCTTCATGACGATCCCCATCATCGTTTAAAATCCAGTCGGATTGCCGAAGGTCCGAATGACATGCGTAAATCGACTGCGCGGTATTCAATTTCGTGACACAACACTGGTGGTCAAATTCACGTGCGGGAAGCAAAAAACCCAAGCAATTGCTGCCTTTTTAGGCGTTTCAAACCGTCCAAATTCGGTTCTGCCGCAGTGTTGCATTCCGACAACAAATTTCGGCCTCAATTCAACACAGTGGCCAGGGTCCGTTCGACAAGGACACCGTGCCAGCCCGCGATACTCCCAAAAGATGATCCGGGCACCCGGGCCTGATTCTGATTCGCCTTTCCCATCCCCAGAAACAGGAAAAGCCGCAGCGACCCGCTGCGGCTTTGCAGGAGGAAATCACGGGCCTGCCGAAGCAGGCCCCTGATCTCAGTTGTTGCTGTCGTCTCCGCCGGAACCGAAGCCCGACGACCAGCTGGGGGTCGGAGCCGGACTGGACCAGCTCGATTCGGCTGCCGGTGCCGGCTCGGATGCCGGGGCAGGAGCAGGCTTCGGGGCGCGCATCTTGGCTGCCTTTTTGGCAGCCGCCTTCTTCGGAGCGGCCTTCTTGGGAGCGGCCCTTTTTGCAGATGATTTCTTCGCAGATTTCTTTGCCGACTTCTTGGCGGCTTTCTTGGAAGCCTTCTTGGCGGACTTTTTCACAGCCTTCTTCGCCGACTTCTTGGCGGATTTTTTCGCCGACTTCTTCGCAGCCTTCTTGGTGCTCTTCTTCGCCATCAGCTTTTTAGCTTTTTTGGCCTTCGATTTCTTCTTCTTTGCCTTAGCCATTGTGGTCCTCCTGTTACCGCCAGCCCCACCTTGAACCGGCGCTCAAGCACTCCCAACGTGGGGGCCCTTCATTGATCTCATCAACAAATCCGGCCGAGGCCCGCCTGTCGCCCAATCGAGCAGCTCAATCGTATGCACCACTGGGACTGACGTTCCGTCGGCACTTTCCACCGAGCCTATCTGCACCATGCAACCGATGTTACCGGCAGAGATAACGTCCGGCTTCGTCGATGCGATGTTGGCGATCTTCCGTTCGCGCAGTCGCTTCGCAATGTCGGGCTGGAGGATGTTGTACGTTCCTGCCGAACCGCAACACAGATGACTCTCAGGCACATCTTTCACCACGAATCCGCTCTTGGAAAGCAATTCTTTCGGAAGCTGCGTGATTTTCTGTCCGTGCTGCAACGAACACGCGGAGTGATACGCGACAACGAGATCGCTTTTGCTTTGCGGCCAGGCGATATCGATGCTGGCGACGTACTCGGTCACATCCTTCGCAAGAGCCGAAATACGTGCGGCTTTTGCTGCAAAGGCCGCGTCCTCGCGCAGCATGTAGCCGTAATCCTTGATGGTGGTCCCGCATCCCGACGTGGTCACCAGAATGGCGTCGAGGCCGTTCCTGTCGATCTCATTTGTCCACACCTCGATGTTCGCCCTCGCGCGCGTCAGCGCATCGCCGTCGCGGCCCATGTGATGGGTCAGCGAGCCACAGCACTGTTCGTCTGCCACCAGAACGACCTCGATACCGTTGCGGGTCAGGATCCGGATCGCCGCCTGATTGATCCCGGGCGAAAGAACCTGCTGGGCGCACCCCTGCAGAAGCGCGATGCGGCCACGCTTTCGGCCCTCGGCAGGGAAGACCGTACCGCCGGACGGCCCCGGCAACGGCAATCGACCCGGCGCGAGCGCGAGCATCGCGCGCAGCCGGTCGAAGAAGGTCGGCGTGACCTGGCGTTTGGGGGAAGCCGGCAGCAATGCAGCGAACGGCCGGGCCAGCCGGGCTGCGATCATGCTGGCACGAAACAGGCCGGGACGCGGCAGGACCTGCGCAAGAACGCCGCGCAGAAACCGCTCGGACAACGGCCTTGAATACTCGTCCTCGACCTTCACCCGCGCCTGATCGACGAGGTGCATGTAGTTCACCCCCGACGGGCAGGTGGTCATGCAGGCAAGGCACGACAGGCAGCGATCGATATGCTTGACCACCTCCTGCGTCGGCTTGCGGTCGTTCTCGAGCATGTCCTTGATCAGGTAGATCCGGCCGCGCGGACTATCGAGTTCGTCGCCGAGCAGGACGTAGGTCGGACAGGTCGCGGTGCAAAATCCGCAATGCACGCAGGCTCGCAGGATCTTGTCGGCCTCGCGAATGTCGGGGTCGGCGAGCTGGGCGAGGGAAAATTCGGTCTTCATGACGTCACCGGTTCCGGATCATGCGCGCACCATCCGGCCGCGGTTCAAGATATTGCGGGGGTCGAAACTGGCCTTGACGCGCTGGCCCAGCGCCGCGACGCCCGCCTCCTGCGGATGGAAAACATCGACGGTATTGCGCACCTGATCGGTGGCGCGAAGCAGCGTGGCGTGACCGCCGACGGATTTCAGACGCTGCCGCAGCAGCGTGGCGTGGGCATCGGCCGCCGGGGGCAGCGCCGCCCAGATCAGCCCGCCGCCCCAGTCGTAGATCACATCGCCGCCGGTCTCGCGGGCCAGCGCCTGACCGAACGCACCGCCGGAGGCGGGCGGGCAGACGATCCGCCACACCGGCCACGCACCCAGCGAGCCGGAGGCGGCGAACGGCGAGACATCGCGTATCGAGGCCCAGACCGATGCGGACACCTCGTCCTCGATCATCTCCGCTGCCCCGAACGCGGCGAGCGCCTGGCTCACCGACCCCGCGCGATGGGACGCCGAGGCGCCGATGCCCTCCAGCCGGATCAGCGTCACGGACTGACGGGATTCACCGAGGCCGGATAATGCCCCGCCGGCTGCTCGGAAGATCGACGCCGGAAGGTGCGCCACGCTCGACACGTCGTAGGGCGATCCGAGCGCCGTAGTCATCGCCCGGTTCGCCGCGACATCGTCGAGACCACGCAATACCAAGGTGCGCTCGGTTTCCGCCTTCGGCATCACCTTGAGCGTCACCTCGGTCATCACCGAGAGCGTACCCCACGACCCCGCCAAAAGCTTGCAAAGGTCGTAACCTGTGACGTTCTTCACCACCTTGCCGCCGGTCTTAAAGGACTCCCCGAACCCCGAGACGGCGTTCGCACCGAGCAGATGATCGCGCGCGCCGCCTGCCTTGATCCGCCGCGGACCAGCCAGAC
>CDFE01065813.1:67310-86986 GCA_000826465.1 Acanthamoeba mauritaniensis
CGCCGCGATCATGCCGCCGACAGTGCCGGCATCGCGCGGCGTTCCCAACAGCACCGAGGTGTCCATCGGATCGAATGCGAATTGCTGGTTCTTGGAATCGATCAGCGAGAGCAGATCAGCTATCGGCGCGCCGGCCTGCACGGTAACGATCAGCTCATTGGGCTCGTAGGACGAGATCGCGTTGAGCGCCGACAGATCGAGCATCGCGTTGGTCGCCATCGGCAGGCCGATCGCGCGCTTGCTGCCGTGACCGACGACTTCAAGCGGCTGCTCGGCGGCGAGCGCATCACGTACCGCCTGTTCCACATCCTTTGCGTCACGTACCTTCAACGTCGCACTCCTTCACTTTCGATCCGGAAGCGTTGATCAGTGCCGCGCGGCGAAAGGCGATAGCCGATCTCAAGACTTTCCGTCAAACCCATGCCTTTCAATTTGCGAATGTTGATTTTGAAGCCGTCCTTGTCGACCCCAAGCCGCTTTGCCAGATCACCGGCGCGCACGCCGGGGTACTTCGCGATCAATTTCAGCGACTCTCTTGTCCAGGATCGGGAAGCGGCCGCATCGTAGCGCGCCAGCCNCCCCGCCAATGTCGCCTCGTCGAGATCAGAATCCTTCCGCAGGGCAATCCGCGGATCTTCCCCGACACATTTGAACGCGATCCGGTAGACCGGCCGCTCATCGTCCGGTCCAAGCGCTTTTTGCAAGGCCGCAACCGTTTCAAAGCCCGCCCGCTTCGCGTCGCGGCTCGATATTTTATCCGGCGCAATCTCATCGACCGCACCGAACCGCAGCACACCCACTGAGGTTGTCAACGTACCGCCCTTTCGCACAGCGATCCGCTTCCAGCGCCGGAATGCAAGCGTGACCTTGCCGGCGGCAATTCCCTCAAGAATGGACTGCTTGAACAACATTGGCAGGCTGTCGATCGTTTGTTCCGGCGGCGGCCACAGGCACACGATCCGCCGCAGTGCGCGCGCCAACTGCGATTCCAGGAACCATGCATTAAAACCTCGGAATATCCGGAAACGCGAGCTTGCCGCCGTGGACATGAACCCGCCCGAGTTCGGCGCAGCGATGCAGCGTCGGGAAGACCTTGCCGGGATTGAGCAGCCCCTGGGTATCGAACGCACACTTCAGCCGCTGCTGCTGCGCAAGATCGATATCGCTGAACATTTCCGGCATCAGGTCGCGCTTCTCAACGCCGACACCATGTTCGCCGGTCAGCACGCCACCGAGCTTGACGCACAAGCGCAGGATGTCCGCACCGAAGGCTTCCGCCTTGTCCATCTCCTCGGCAATGTTCGCATCGTACAAAATGAGCGGATGAAGGTTGCCGTCGCCGGCGTGGAAGACGTTGGCGACGCGCAGGCCGTATTTTTCGGACAGGTCGCGAATACCGGCCAGCGCTTCCGGCAGCTTGCCGCGCGGAATGGTGCCGTCCATGCAGAGGTAATCCGGCGAAAGCCGTCCCACCGCCGGAAACGCGGCCTTGCGCCCTGACCAGAACAGCAGCCGCTCCTGTTCGGAGTTCGATATCTGCAGTGTGGTCGAGCCACAGGCGCGCGCGATTTTCTCGACCCGCTCAATCAGTTCGTCGACCTCGACCTTCGGGCCGTCGAGTTCGATGATCAGCAGGGCTTCAACGTCCAGCGGGTAGCCTGCGTGCACGAATGCTTCCGCAGCGATAATGGCATTCTTGTCCATCATCTCCATGCCGCCCGGAATGATCCCCGCGCCGATGATGTTGGCGACGCATTGTCCGGCAGCCTCAATCTCCGCAAAGCCGACCATCAATGCGCGCGCGGTTTCCGGCTTCTGCAGGATGCGAACGGTCACTTCGGTAACGACACCGAGCAGGCCTTCCGAGCCGTTGATGATCCCCATCAGGTCATAGCCGTCGTTTTCGGGGGCCTTGCCGCCGATGCGCAGGATCTCGCCGGTGATCAGCACGAACTCNACTCGCAGCCAAGCACGTTGTTGGTGGTCATGCCGTATTTCAGGCTGTGAACGCCGCCGGAATTCTCCGCGACATTGCCGCCGATCGAACAGGCGATCTGCGATGACGGATCCGGCGCGTAGTAGAAGCCCTCGTGCGCGACGGCCTGGCTGATGGCGAGATTGGTGACACCGGGCTCGACCACTGCGACGCGGTTGTCGAAATCGATCTCGCGCACGCGCTTGAACTTGCCGAGCCCGAGCAGAACGCCGTCAGCAAGCGGCAACGAACCTCCCGACAGCGACGTCCCCGACCCGCGCGGCACCACCTTGATGCCGTTGTCGTGGCAGTATTTCAGGACTTGCGAGACCTGCTCGGTGGTATCAGGCAGCACCACGACCATCGGCGGCTGGCGATAGGCCGTCAGCGCATCGGATTCGTAGGGCTGCATTTCCCGCGTCGTGGCGATCACGCCTTCGCCAGGAACGATTTTGCGCAAAGCGGCGACGATCTCGTCGCGGCGGCCGAGCACCGCCTGATCCGCTTCAGGCATCATGATGGACATACGCGCACTCCAAAAACCGGCGCGTCGTATCACGCCTTGCTGTTCTGATATATCAGCACGTCTTGCACTATTTGAACAGTTCCAAACTGGAATAGCGAAACCGGGTTCGCTGCAGTTCACGCGCCTGAGCGATGTTCGGATTCGGAAGGACACCCGAGGTTGGTGTCGGGTCAGTCTATCCGGCCAGCGCGCCCAGTTCCCGGCGCACCGGCATCACCGGCATCACCGCCTGCACCACCAGACCACGGGCACGGGCATCGAGCACACCAACGGCGCGCAGAGCGAACAGCGTGATCGCCTGCACCGAATCGCGCAGCTTCACCGGATCGTCGATTTCGGCCGATGCCAGCGGTCCGACCAGCGATTCATGCAGCGCCCCGATCAGGGCCGTGGCAGCCAATGCGATATCCTGCGCTGGCAGATGCCCTGCCCGCACTGCAGCTTCGATCCGCAATTCAACTTCGGCGGAGATCTCGCGGCGGCTCGCGACCCGGGTTTCGGTGACATCGACATCGACCGGCTCGGCGAGGATGCCCCAGGCGAGCTTGCGATTCGACACCACATGCACCGCGATCGTCGTCACAGCGGCCGCGAGAGCGGACGATGGCCCGGGGGCGGCGTCGGCGGCGCGGCGGATCGCCGTCAATTCGGCGCGCGACACATCGGCGATGAGTTCGGAGACCAGATCGGCTTTTGACGGAAAATAGCGATAGACCGTGCCCGCCGCGACATTGGCGCGGGTGGCGACTGGCGCGATCTGAACCGCCGCCATTCCGCCTTCAGCAGCCGCATCGCGCGCTGCCGCAAGAATCGCATTGCGGCGTGCCGCAAGGCGCTTCACAACTTGATGAGTTCGCCTGTAAACCATTGACGGCGTTCGTCTCCCAAAAAGAAGTGAACATCAGTTCAAAAGCGAAGACAAGCGATTCAGTAGATCTGGATTCAAATTCGCAGTGCAGCAAAAATTCGGAAGTTTCAGCCGCTGAACCCGAGCGCCCGCGCCAGTGCAGCCACCGCCATACCGGTGATCACCGCGACGAACTCGTTGCGCCGGATAATGGTGATCGCGACGGCCGCAGCGATCGCGAACAGAACGACGGCACCGCCGTTAACCGCGACAGGCAGCGACGCCGCAACGATGATCGAGCCCGGCAGAGCATCCAGCATCCGCCGTACGCGCGGGGTGATGTTGACGTACCCCATCAGCCAATAGCCGCCAAGACGCGACGCCACCGTCACCGCCGTCATCACGGCGAATGCGATCATCACATCGGAGCGCATGAACTCACTCATGCTGCCACTCCGTGTTGCGAGACCCGCGCGTCGCCCGTCGGCGGATCGTCCATCAACCCGGCGCAGATCGCGCCGGACACAGCGCCGGCAATGATGAACCACCAGCCGGGCAGCAACCAATGCACCGAGAGCGCCACCGCGCCCGACACGGCCCACGGGATCGCGCGCCGCGGACCTTTCCAGGCCGGAACCAGCATCGCTGCATAGAACGCCGGCACCACAAGATCGACGCCGTACTTCTTCGGATCGCTCAATTGCCCTGCGAGCAGATATCCCGGCAACGACGACACGAACCAGAGAACGTAGAGAACGATACCGCCGCTGACGAAGAACGACGCGTCGGCCCCGCCGTGGTTGCGATAGCGCGTGGCGGCGAGCCAGCCGCCGTCGGTCACCAGCAGCATCGACGGATAGGATTGCCACGCCGGCAACGTACCGAACCACGGGCGCAGGCTCGCGCTCATCAGCGAGAAGCGGATATTGACGGTCAGAGTCAGCAGCGCCAGCGTTGCGATCGACGAGACTGTCAGCGTATCCGGCCAGGATGAAACGGCGACGAACTGCGACAGCCCGCCATAGACGAAGGCCATCATCACCTGCACTTCCGTGAGCGTGAAATTCTTCTGCGCGCAAAGCGCGCCAAACGCCATGCCGAAGGCGAGCGTGCCCGGCAGCATCGGCGCGATGGCGACGATGCCCGGCATGATGGCGTCGCGCGACCAGTAGGCCGGCGCGTGAAAATGGTCTGGGGTCGTGGGGGCCGTCATCGATCCATCCGCAAGAGATTTTCTCTGCGTGCGGCGATTGCGGCGAAGGGTCAAGCGATACGGCTGCGACCTATGCCCGGTTAGGGGGCAACGGCAAAAGCCCATGCGGACTGCGCGTAGCACGGAAACAACCGAAAAGAAAAAGGCCGATTCACGAACCGGCCTTTCCCAATCGTATCGTTTCGCTCTTAGGCCTGCGGCTGCGGCTCGAGGCCGGCATCCGGACGCGGACGCGGCTTGCCGGCAGGCGGCACCGCCGAAGTGCGCGGGCCGGTCGGCTCCAGCACCGATTCGCGGTTCGGCTTCTTGCCGTTGAGGAGATCGGTGATCTCGTCGCCCGACAGCGTTTCGAACTCGAGCAGACCCTTGGCAAGGGTTTCGAGATCGTCGCGCTTTTCCGTCAGAATGCGCGTGGCTTCACGATAACCTTCTTCGACGAAGCGACGGATTTCCTTGTCGATCTTCTGAACGGTCGCCTCAGAGGCATTCTGAGTGCGTGACACCGACATGCCGAGGAACACCTCGTCCTGATTTTCGCCGTAGGACACGGTGCCGAGTTCTTCTGACAAGCCCCAGCGCGTCACCATCATGCGCGCAAGCCGCGTGGCCTGCTCGATGTCGGACGACGCACCCGACGTCACCTTCTCCTTGCCGAAGATCAGTTCTTCCGCGACGCGGCCACCCATCATGATGGCGAGACGCGAGGTCATCTGCTCGAGTGACATCGAGAGTTTGTCGCGCTCCGGCAACTGCATCACCATGCCCAGCGCACGGCCGCGCGGAATGATTGTCGCCTTGTGGATCGGATCGGTCGCGACGACGTTGAGGCCGACGATGGCGTGGCCGCCCTCGTGATAGGCCGTCAGCATCTTCTCTTCCTCGGTCATGACGAGCGACTTGCGCTCCGCGCCCATCATGACCTTGTCCTTGGCCTCTTCGAACTCGGCCTGCGTCACCATCCGTTTGTTGCGACGCGCGGCGGTGAGCGCTGCTTCGTTGACGAGGTTCATCAGGTCCGCGCCGGAGAAACCGGGCGTACCACGGGCGATGGTCTTGAGGTTGATATCCGGCGCCAGCGGCACCTTGCGGACGTGAACCTTGAGGATCTGCTCGCGGCCGACGACATCCGGATTCGGCACCACGACCTGACGGTCGAAGCGGCCCGGACGCAGCAGCGCGGGATCGAGCACGTCGGGACGGTTGGTCGCGGCGATGAGGATCACGCCCTCATTGGCCTCGAAGCCGTCCATCTCGACCAGCAACTGGTTGAGGGTCTGTTCGCGCTCGTCATTGCCGCCGCCGAGGCCGGCGCCGCGATGACGGCCGACCGCGTCGATTTCATCGATGAAGATGATGCACGGCGCATTCTTCTTCGCCTGCTCGAACATGTCGCGCACGCGGCTTGCGCCGACGCCGACGAACATTTCGACGAAGTCAGAACCCGAAATCGTAAAGAACGGTACATTGGCTTCGCCGGCGACCGCACGCGCGATCAGCGTCTTACCGGTGCCCGGAGGGCCAACGAGCAGCACACCGCGTGGAATCCGTCCGCCGAGGCGCTGGAACTTGCCCGGGTCGCGAAGGAACTCGACGATCTCCTGCAGGTCCTGCTTGGCTTCATCGACACCCGCGACGTCCTCGAACGTCACGCGGCCGTGCGCCTCGGTCAGCATCTTGGCGCGCGACTTGCCGAAGCCCATCGCCTTGCCGGCGCCGCCCTGCATCTGGCGCGACAGGAAGACCCAGACGCCGATCAGCGCGATGAACGGCAGCCATGACACCAGCAGCGACACGAACCACGGCACGTTGTCACCCGGCGGCTTGGCGGTGATCGACACCTTGCCGTCGTACAGGCGCTTGATCAGCGTCGGATCGTTCGGGGCGTAGGTGTGAAAGGTCGAGCCGTTGGTGAAGGTGCCGTTGATGTCCGGTCCCTGGATGACCACGTCGCGGACGCGATTCTGGTCAACCTCGGTCAGCAACTGGGAGAATGAGATGTCCTGGGAGGCAGCCCGCTGTCCCGGATTCTGGAAAAGCGTAAATAAAGCCAACAGCAGCAAGACGATAATGACCCAGAGGGCGAAATTGCGCAGATTGGCGTTCATTGGGCTTCCTTCGTGACCGCACGGATCGCGGCCTGATGTCCTTGGGTCTGCAACACGTTTTCGGTGCCGGCTGCATTACAATCTAGGTGCGGCCCCCCCTGATGCCAAGGGAACCTCTCGGGACTATTTAACGCATCTTAATGCCATTCCGGGTGAAATAAGGGCGGTTTGGCGGGGCTGTTTCAACAGTGGTTAAGGCAAACCAGCCATCCGCCGGCGCCTTGGCGGTGCCGGGACGATGTAAATCCGGCTGTTCTGGATGCTGATGACGGCCCCGGCCAGCGTCTGCTTCAACCGGGTGCGCCCCGCCCCGGATTTTCCCTTCGCTCCGGCCTGATCCATCGCCTGCAGCAGCGCCTCGACCTTGCCGAGTTCGGCCGGTCCTTCGTGACCGGCGCGGTTGATCGCGCGCATCAGCAGCCGCACCCGGATCTCGTCGGACAATGCATCAAACGCCGCAAGATCGAACCCTGCTCCGGAACTTGCGCCATCGATGCTTGCCAGATACCGTTCCGCACCGTCCGTCATGACATCAAGTGCGGCATTGGCGCGGGCGAGACGTGCCGCCAGGCGCACCAGACCGCGCGCATCGGCGCCTTCCGCCGCGAGCACTGGCATCAGCGCACGTAGGCGCGGCCGCGTAAAGCGCGGATCGTGATTGGTCGGATCGTCAGCGAACGCGATGCCGGCCTTGTTAAGTGTGGCGACAAGCCGCGATTTCGGCAGGTCCAGAAACGGCCGCGCCAGAACCACACCATCGCGTTCCGTTTGTCGCGCCATCGCCGCCAGCCCGGCGATGCCGCTGCCGCGGGACAGCCGCATAATGACGGTCTCGGCCTGATCGTCCCGGGTATGGGCGGTGAACACATGCGTTGCTCCGCAACCCAGCGCGGCGCGGGCCAGCAATCGATAGCGCGCATCGCGCGCCGCCGACGGCAATCCGGTTTTCGGCTTTTCGCCGCGCCATCGCAGCGTACGGTGTTCGACATCCAGCGCGTTCGCAAGTTGCTTGACGTCGCGCGCCTCGCGCGCAGCTTCCTTGCGCAGGCCGTGATCGACCGTGACCGCAACAAGACGCGGACCCCTTTTAAGCGAGCGCCGCCAGCGCGCAGCCAGCCACATCAAGGCCAGCGAATCCGGACCACCGGAGACCGCCAGCACTAGCGCCGGCGCGCCTTTCCAGTCGGCAAACAGATGCCGCGCTTCGGCGGCGCTGACGATGAGAGATTCTTCTGGCCTTGGCATGATGTCGTCCGGACGTCCGGCGTGAGCATAGCCGGATCGGCATCGGAAATCTGCCCGCGTTCTAGCGCCGCAGCCTCAGCAGCCGACGCGCTTCTGCTCACGGCCAACGCCTTGCTTCACCCCGTTCGACGCCCGGGGATACTTCCGGGTGATCTCGCCGAAGGCTGCGCAGGCGGCTTCCTTTTCTTTCAGCGCCGCGAGCGACTGGCCAAGGCGCAACAGCGAGTCCGGCGCTTTCGCCGAGGTGTCGTACTTCGTTGTCACGCCAAGAAACACTTCCGCCGCGTCGCGATACTTCTGCCGCTGATAGAGGCTCTCACCGAGCCAGTATTGCGAATCCGGAAGCAGCGCATCGGTCGGATATTTCTGGGCGAAGTTCCGCATCGTCTCTTCGGCAAGCGCGTAGTCTTTGCGCTGGATGTAACCGATACCAAGATCGAACTCGTCGCGCGGCGTCGCCGACGGCGGCAACGTGGTCAACGACGCCGTCGTATTCGGGGCCTGCTGCACCGGCGCACGGTTGGGATCGCGCGAATTACCGACGTTCGACAGATCGAGCGGCTCGCCTGCATCACGGCCGCCCGGCGCGCCGATCGGACCTTCAGCGAGCGGCGCCTGGCCGCCACCGAGCGCGCGGGGCACACCTGGCGCATTGGGGTTCTGACTCGGATCGAATGCATCGCCGCGACGACCGCTGCTGGCGACGGGAGCGGCGATCACCGGCGGAGCCTGACCGGCGCCGGGCACCGGCGGATAGCCATGATTAGGCTGTTGCGGCGCGGCCACGACATTCGGTGCAGCAGGTCGCGGCGCGGCAGCTTGAGCCGGCTGCGCGCCCTGAAGCGCCCGCAACTGCTCTTCGAGCTGGCGATTGCGGTACTGCAATTCCTCGTTCTGACCGGTCAGCGTGCGCAGCTGGTTTTCCAGCCGCTCGATGCGAAGCTCAGGATCGATGTCCTGCTGCGCAGACGCGCCAACAGACAGCCACAAGGGAGCGGACGCGAGGACCGCACAGACGAGAATTTGAAATCTGGATGACATTTTGACCCGAAAAACAGAAAGCATGTCGCTTTTCAAAGCTAACAAGATTGACTGTTTCAGTACGCCAAAAATATGGCTTTTGACAGCCGCGCGTTTTCGTTTGGGCATGATCTTTCTCAAAACCCTTGCGGCTCTCTGTCACGCCCGGAGGGGGTGCTTCGAGATGACACCGAAAAACAAAAGCGGCGCCCGCAGGCGCCGCTTTTCAAAAAAGGCGTTCGACGACGTTCTTACGAACTGGCGTTCAGCACGGTCACAGCGCGGCGGTTCTGCGACCAGCATGAGATGTCATTGCAGACCGCGACCGGCCGTTCCTTGCCGTAGGAGATCGTCCGCATGCGGCCGGGATCAATCCCGCGCGATGCGAGGAAGCTGCGAACCGACTGAGCACGCTTCGCGCCGAGCGCAATGTTGTACTCGCGGGTGCCGCGCTCGTCAGCATGACCTTCAATCGTGAAAGCGTAACGGTTGTACTGCTGCAGCCACTGCGCCTGCTTGTCGAGGGTCGCGATGGCCTGCGGCGACAGCTCGGTCTGGTCGCTCTCGAAGAACACGCGGTCGCCGACATTGACCACGAAATCCTGCTGACTGCCCGGCACCGCCGCGCTCGCCATTGCATCGCCGCCGACTCCGGTTTTGTTGGCGCAAGCGCCCATCGAAAGCGCCACAGCCAAAACCGCAGCCAGCTTCAATCCCTGGAGGATACGCATCTGATGTTTCATTCCGGAGCCTCCACGCTCTGGTTACTAAAGGACTGATCCGGTCTACAGCGGCTTGGTTAAGCGAACGTTCCGTCAACCTTGATGAGGCGTTGCCGGACACGCTCAAATGCCACACATCCGGCAAAACCGACGCCGATGGTTAATGCGGTATGAATATGGCGCGACGGTGAATGCGCCATGCAAAAAGGGCCCCAGCCAACAGCTGAAGCCCTCCATTTATGGGAATTTCCGACGGTTCCGCGGAATACTGCCCGTTCAGGACCGCGGCGCGATGGTCGCCTGTGCGAACGGAAACTGCGGCAGCGTGAGAACCGGGGCGGCTTCCACCCGCGGGTGGCTGCGCTCGAACAGCTTGCGGCGCTCGAAGAAGCTCGACCGGAAATAGGGATAGCGCTCGAAAACCCGTTCACGCATGGCCGGATAATCGACCGCCATCAAACAGATTGGCTTGGTGAGGCTGGGATAGTCCCTCGGCTGGCTGATCGGCTTGTGCAGAAACACGCGGCGGTAAAATGCCTGATGCTCGGCGCGAACGCTCGCCAGTCCGATGTCAGCCGCGAAATACTCGCACGCCATATAGGCGAGGCGCAGCGTGATGTACGGCAACTCGGGACAGCGGGCTTCGCGGTCGGGGTCAGCAACGAACCGCGTCGGGTCGACCAGGACGCGCCCCTTGGCGATTTCAGGTCCGAGCAAATCGGAGAATACCCCAAGCGACGGGCAGACCGGCGTCTCCGGCGACGATACGGTGATCCGCAGCGAACTCATCAGCACGCCATCGCGATACACGCCGAAATTCCACGAATTCGGAAACTCGTCGTACTGATCCTGAACCATCTGTGCCGCGTTGGGCTCGATCGCCCCCTCGCGCAGGTAGGCGCGATAACGCAAACGATAGATTTGTTCTTTTTCGGCCGCGGTTTCGGCGAGCTTATAGTCAACGGCTTCGAGCGGATAGCTTAACCGTTCCGACGAACGGCTGGTCGTTCGGACAGCAGAGACCATTTTCGATGCTCCGACGAGCGATACGACAGTACCGCGCCACATGAACAAGAGGTTAATACCTTCTTAACAAAACCGCAAAGTGTTGCCTGAGTTAACCTTAACCAGCGTCAACGATTGAATCTGCTCCTGCATTGCGACCATGTCAGATGAAGGAGATGCGTGGATTGCGGCGTCGGCCGGATGTCAGCGCACAGTCTGCCGGATCGGAATAACACCCTTGGTCACGGCGCCATGCGATGCCTTCAACAGCTCACGCACGCGTGGGGCAGGCACAGGCCGGCTGAACAGAAAGCCTTGCGCTTCCGTCACAGTCCCCTCGGCGCTGATGAGTTCAAGCTGTTCGTTGGTTTCGATGCCTTCGACAACAACCGACATGCCGAGATCGGCGCTGAGGCGCGCGACGCCACGCAGCAGAGTCAGCGGCCGATGACTTCCGATGTCCTCAAGGAACGACCGGTCGATCTTCACCTTCTGAAGCGGGAAGTTATGCAGATAGCTCAGGCTAGAGTAACCGGTACCGAAATCGTCGAGCGAAATGCGAACCCCCGCTTCGCGTAGTTGCGTCAATACGTCGAGAGTCCATTGCGTGTTTCGCAACAACGACGACTCGGTGATTTCAATTTCCAGACGATGTGCCGGCAGGCCTGACACCTCCAGCGCATAACGCACTTCGGTCATGACGTCGCGCTGATGGAATTGCTGCGGCGAAAAATTGACCGCAACGCTGACCGGATCAGGCCACTTCATGCACTCCATGCAAGCCTTGCGCAGGATCCATCGGCCCAGATCCACAACGAGACCCATATCCTCGACCACCGGAATGATATCAGCCGGAGAAACCGCGCCGCGCGTCGGATGATTCCAGCGCAGCAGCGCTTCGCATGTCGAAATGCGGCCTGATTTGAGATTGACCAGCGGCTGATAATACAGTTCGAACTCTTCGTGCGCGAGCGCGTGGCGCAGATCCAGCTCGAGCACGCGCCGGGTTTCGACAGTATGAGCCATCTCATCGCGGAAGAAGCAGAAGGTGCCGCGGCCATCGGCCTTGGCGCGATAGAGCGCCATATCCGCGTTCTTCAGCAGCACGTCGACGCTGGTGTCAGGCGACGTCATCGCTATACCAATACTGGCGCCGATCTCGACCAGATGATGATCGATCTCGTAGCGCTCGCTGAGGCGATCGACGATTCTGCGCGCCAGCGAGGCGGCGTCTTCCGTCGACTGAAGTCCGCGCTGGAACACAACGAATTCATCGCCGCCAAAGCGGGCGACAAAGTCCTCCGGCCGCAGCAGCCGGCGCAACCGCGCCGTGACCGCGCACAGCAGCTTGTCGCCGCTCGGATGCCCGAGCGTATCGTTGACCTGCTTGAACTGATCGAGATCGATGAAGAGCAGGGCGGACAGCCGTGCATTGCGGGAGGCCAGCATCTGCCCGATCTCGTCGCGAAAATGCACGCGGTTGGGCAAGCCCGTCAATTCGTCGAACCGAGCCATGTGACCGATCCTGGCCTCGGCATTCCGGCGCGCGGTGATGTCCTCGACCAAGACAACCGTGCCGCCATCCACCATCGGCTGGAAGGTCCATGCCAGTGCACGTTCCTCGGAATTCTTGGAGTAGAGCGTGACGACTTCGGCCTTTTGTCCCTTCCCGGCCTGGGAAATGATCGTATCCGCACTGGCTGCGGTGATGGTGCCGGCCTTGAGACAGGCAGCAACGACATCGGCGGCGGATGCACCGGACCCGATGAGATCGTCTTTCAGACCCATCATGTCGCCGAAACGATAGTTCATGACGGCAAGCCGGCCATTTGCATCAAACATGCAAAGACCGTGAGGCATGTTGTTCAGCGCGGTGTCGAACTGTGCCGCGATCGCCGCTTCGCGTTCGCTGGCCTCCAACGCCTTGACGAAGATCGAGTGCAAGCTGAGGTTGATTTGCTTCAGGCCGATGAAGAACAACACCAGAAGGACGGCGAGACCAACGTAGTAGTAATCGCCATGAATCAGCAACGCGATCGACATCGGACCGCATGCCAAAAGAATATGAAGCTGAACGATCAGCGGGCGCCCATAGTTGCGCGCGGCGCCGCCGGCCGTATAGCCAATGGTGACCGTCGAGCAGAGCATATGCGCCACTGGATCGTTGCTGCCGAGGATCACAACGGCGCACCAGAGCCCGAGGGCTCCGGCATAGAACACCGCGCCGATCATGTAGCGCGGCTCCAGTTCCGTAGCCTGTTCGGGCGTAAGAACTTCCGTTCGCCGCTCATACTTGCGCATCTGGAAGGCGCGAGCCGTTCCGATCACGACAATCAGCGCCGCACACGGCCATATCCAGGGATTGCCGGTTTTCAGCGCCGTCATTAGCGCCGCGGCCGTAGCGCAAACCGTGCCAACGAACATCGGCCAGAAGTTCTGGCACATCGAATCGACCAGCGCCGCGTAGATTCGCGGTGGTAGCTCTTCCCGGTCGATCGGTCGTGGTTTGATCAATTGCATAGGGGCGCGCGCACGTCCTTTTGAACGCACAGCTTTACCCACCGCAGATGAAGTCTTTCTGAGCGAACATCGTTACCGATGCGTTGCCACGCTCGGGCCCTCAACGAAATCTGCCTGCAAATTCAGCAAGGTAGGCAAGGTTTGCCGATCGGAGAAGCGAACCCCGGGGCCCCTTAAAACTTCATTTACGATAGCAGCGGCGACCAGGCCGGATCGGATGCGAAGCCGGGCGTCGGCACCTTCTGCTCATTGCGGCCAGAAATATCCACGGTGTAGAGCGACGGCCCGCCGCCTGCTTCACGGAAGAACATCACGACACGGCCGTTCGGTGCAAAAGTCGGCCCCTCATTGTGATAGCCGGACGTGAGGATGCGTTCACCAGAACCGTCCGGCTTCATAATGCCGATAGAGAACTGACCGCCGCCCTGCTTGGTGAAGGCGATGTAGTCTCCGCGCGGTGACCACACCGGCGTCGAGTAGCTGCCTTCCCCGAAGGAAATGCGCTGCGCCGCGCCGCCATTTGCGCCCATCACGTAGATTTGCGGCTTGCCACCGCGATCGGACTCGAAACAGATCCGCCCGCCATCAGGCGCATAGGACGGTGACGTATCGATGGCCGGCGTGTCGGTGAGCCGCGTGGTCGACTTCGAACGCAGATCCATCACGAACAGGTTGGAGTTACCGCCCTGCTGCAGGCTCATGATGATGCGCTGGCCGTCGGGCGAGAACCGCGGCGAGAACGACATGCCGGGGAAATTGCCAACGATTTCGCGCTGGCCGGTTTCGACATTGAAAAGATAGACGCGCGGATCACCCTGGCCGAATTCCATGTAGGTGATTTCCTGCGTGGACGGCGAGAACCGCGGCGTCAGCACGAGGTCCGCGCCGCGCGTGAGATAGCGCACGTTAGCCCCGTCCTGATCCATCATCGCAAGCCGCTTGACGCGGCGATCCTTCGGACCGGTCTCGTCGACGAACACCACGCGGCTGTCGAAATAGCCCTTCTCGCCAGTGAGACGCTCGTAAATCTGGTCCGAGATGATGTGCGCGATGCGGCGCCATGATTCCGGCGACGTGAAATACTGCTGGCCGGTGAGCTGCTGCGCCTGCGGAACGTCCCACAGCCGGAATTCAGCCTTGAGGCGGCCGTCGCCTTGCCGCGTGGCGCGGCCGGTCACCAGCGCCTGGGCATTGATTTGCCGCCAGCTCGCAAACTGCGGCGGCACGTCGATGTTGGAAATGCGCTCGATGAACGCGGCCTGATCGATCGGCGCGAACAGCCCGCTGCGCTTGAGGTTGTTGGTGATGACCTGCGCGATGCCGGCCGCGACTTCGCCGTCGCCCTGCGAGCCGGGAACGAAATTCGGGATCGCAATCGGGATCGGCTGGAAGTTGCCTTCGGTGACCGTGACGCGGGCCTGCGCCAGCGCCTTGCTGACCGGCGTCGCCAGCAGCAAGCCCGCCGAGGCGGCTCCCGACATCATCTGGCGGCGGGTCAGTTTCAAATCGGTCGTCGCGATCATCGTCTTTGACTTGGCCTGCAACTCGTCCGGACCTTCGTTGTTCAAGTCTCGCATGCTATCCAAACTTCATTCTGGCGATGTCGCCGTTTCCGATTTTCGCATGACCTGTTCCGAAAACCGGTTTCCACTTTTCGGGGCCATGCCACAGATTCGTGTCACGAAAATTTTTCGGTAAATGCCGGCTCGAAGAATTTCCACTCGTCGAAATAGGCCGCAGGCAGATTATACGGCTGGCACTCGATGATCGCGCGCTGCGCGCTCTCCTGATAAACGCGGAAATAGGGACTTGATCCGCCCGGCAATGGCACCGGCATGGTTTCCAGCGTGCCGTCGCGCTTCAACTTGATGGTGAAGACGGCTTCCACCTTCTGTGCCTCAACGCCGCCATAGGGCTTCTTCCAGCAACGCTCGACCTGCTGGCGGAACATCGCACCCCAGGTTGCGGAGTTGTCGGCGGCCCTGCCCTTGGCCGTGCCGAGCGCGGCCTGCGCATTGATCGCTGCGCCGGTAATCGACTCACGTGACGGATCGCGCTTGTCGAGCAAGGCGGCGATTTTCGACTGATCGAAGGTGCGCTCGGCCTTTTGCTTTTGCGGCTCCGGCGGCGTCGCCTTGGCCTGCGGCTTAGGCGGCGGCGGCTTCTTGCTCTCGTCTTTCTTCAACGCTTCGGCGATCGGATCGACCTTCNTCGTCCTTCGGTTTGTTCTCGACCACCGGCTTCGGCGGGTCGGGCTTTTTCTCGACCGGCTTTTCCTCGGGCTTGGGTGTCGGTGGCGGCGCCGCCTCGGTCACGACCGGCGGCTTTTTGTCATCGATCTTGCCGACGGCGTCGTCCACCGGCGGCTTGGGCTCGGCGACCTTCTCGACCATCGGCTTCGGATTTTCCTTCTTGCCGGTTTTCATGCCGGCCATAGCCTTGGCGAACTGGTCCGCAGAAATGATATCGACCGGAACAGAATCCTCCGGCATCGACTCGTAGGCTTTGGTCGAGAACGACACCATGCCCCAGCCAATCACCAGGGCATGCAAAGCGACAGACGCTGCTACGGTCTTGTCGATCTTCACGTCAGTTTCCCTGCTCGACCTCGGTCACCAGAGCTACGCGCTTGAACCCTGCGGCGGACAGACGCCCCATCACGCGCATCACCGTACCGTAATCCACTTTTGTGTCGCCGCGAACAAAGATGCGCTCATCCAAGCCGCCACGCGCCTGGGTAACAGCCGTCAATTTCGGCACCAGCTCATTCATCGGGATCTCGGTGTTGTTGAGAAACACCTTTCCGGTGAGCTGCACCGAGAGCGTTAGCGGCTCCTTGTCCTGATCGAGGCTCTTGGCCGCGGTCTGCGGCAGATCAAGCGGCACGCCGACCGTCAGCAACGGCGCGGACACCATGAAGATGATAAGCAGCACCAGCATCACGTCCACCATGGGCGTGACGTTGATCTCGGCCATGACGTTGGCGCGGCGATAGTGGCGGCGTCCACCACCGCCCGACCCGCCCCCGATGTTCATGCCCATGACGAATATCCCAAGCCGTATTTCAAACCGGATATGAAGTCCGAACCGAGCCGATATGCGCCCAACCCGTTCCCCTTCACGCGCGCTCGTCGATCTGGCGCGACAGGATCGCCGAGAACTCGTCGGCGAAACCTTCAAGCCGCTGGGCCTGCCGGTTCACCTCCGAGGTGAACTTATTGTAGAAAATTGTCGCCGGAATTGCGGCAATCAGGCCGATTGCGGTGGCAAATAGCGCCTCGGCGATGCCGGGGGCGACCACCGCCAGCGAGGTGTTTTTCGACGCAGCGATGGACTGGAAGCTCGACATGATGCCCCAGACCGTCCCGAACAGGCCAACGAACGGGCTCGCCGAGCCCACCGTGGCCAAAACCAGCAATCTGCGGTCCAGCCGCTCGACTTCGCGGGCAATCGACACGCTCATCACCTTGTCGATCCGCATCTGGAGACCGGCAAAGGAGCGTGAATTGCTCTCGAATGAGCGCTTCCACTCGCGCATCGCGGCCACGAACAAGGCAGCCATCGATTGCGTCGGCTTGGCGGCCAGCGCGCGGTACAATTCGTCGATGGACTCCCCCGACCAGAAAGCCTGCTCGAAGCGGTCCATGGCCTTCTTGGTACGTGCGTAAAGCAGCATTTTGTCGATCGCGATGGCCCAGACCCATACAGAACAGGCCAGCAGGCCGAGCATGATCGTCTTGACGACGAAATGCGCATGCCAGAACAGCGAGATCAGCGACACGTCAGCGGAGGCCAATGGCAAGGCCGACTGCGCTACGTCTGCTGGATTCATGATCGGTATCCTCTCAAGGCAATTGTCCTGTTCACGCGCGGACGCTGGCTGACTATGGTCGCCGCCAAGCGACGACCGTCGCAGCGAAAACGCTAACGCTGCCGATCGCCCCGTTCCGGTCTCGTGTCGCGTGGGATGGCCTGTCCCAAGGCCGGGTCCTGAATCCCTTGCTAACGTGTCAAAACGAGGGCTGCCGGCACCGCTTTAGCCCAACTAACAAAACGCTAATCAGGGTTAAGGTGGGGTTACCGCAACGCGCTCGGGGGCGGAAAATGGCCGTGGCGCCAATCCGTGATGCTGCCGGGGACCGGTTCCGGGGGTGAATTAAGGCGCAGGTGTGGACGCGCGCCGCAGGCTCCGGACCAGCGGCTTGAGCAGTTGCGGAGACACGTAAATCGGGAACTGGGCCAGTGCGAAATACAGCCAGGTGAGACCCGGCAATGCCCCGTCGGTCCCGGCCAGCATCAGGCCCATATTGCGCTGGGATGCCATCAGCCCGAGGGCCAGCGCGCGCTCACGGCCAGCCTTGCGGAACACCAGTGCGGTTGCGCCGAGCAGCACGGCGAAGACAACGAAGGCAAACACGGTGAGCAGCAGCACACGGATGGGTTCAGCCCGGAAACTCGCCGCCACCGTTCCCATCACGGCGCTGACGAACACCAGCAGCACCAGAATATTGAAGCCGTCGATCGGCTGCCTGTGACGAACGATGGCGTCCGCGCCGACCAGACGACGGATCACGGCAGCGACGAAGATCGCACCGGCGAGCATCGCGAACAGCTTCAATCCCAATGCGAGCGGCGACAGCGTCAGCGCACTTCCGAAAAACAGATAGGCGAACAGCGGCGCGCTGAATGGCACCAGAGCCGTGCTCGTCACCAGCGTGATCAGCACCAGCGTCGAATCCAGCCCCATCAGCGCGACCAGCGCCGGAGATGCCATCATCGGCGACGCCACTGCCTGAAGCATCAGACCGAGAAACAGATCGGGAGATGATCTATCGAGGCCGCTCACAAGGCCCCCGAGACCAAACAGCAGCGGAATAGCGATCGTGCTCCAGAGAGTCGCACCGATCACCAGCGCCGGACGCGCGAGATAATTGCGCATCGCCGCGACATCGACCCGCATGAACGAAATACAAAGCAAAACGAACACCGCCTCGGTGACATACGGCTTGAGGACTGCACCGAGCGGCGGAACTGCGATGCCGATGAACACCAGTGCCGCAATGGCGCGCGTGCCCTGACGTCCAAGCCAGGCCAGCGCCGCCAAGGGCATGGCATGCGACTGCTGAATGTTTGCAGACATGATCTCTCCGAGGGGCCGCGCCCAGCTGAAGGGCTGAAACTGAGGAACTATCACAGCGGATCGAGAGGCGATGCACACGCGTTCGCGCACGGCTCTGCGCTCAGTGCACGGCGTCAGATCGCCAAGTGCCGTTGCATGAGACGGAGCGCCTCCAGCGGCGGCGGAGGGATGTGACCCGCTTGATCATGGCATATTGATACGCATCGACCGCCCCTGCTGGCAACCGCCATGGCTGAACGTAAGGTTTGATCTGCCGGCGTACCGGCGCCGGCACGCTCGCTCTGGCAGGATTTTTCACGGTGCACGCCGGTCTGTTCATGACCGTGCACATGCTCTTTATCTACACGCTGTTCGCGGGGCCATGGGCCGGGCGCATTCACGACGCACGGGATTTCATCAGCCTGATCGTATCGGCAAGGATTTGTGGATTCCGCTGCTGGCGCTGTTCGTTGGCCAGGGCGCGATCTTCATCAACGGCGCGGTGAACCGTTTCGTGTTCGAGAAGCTACCGCTGACCGGCGCCGACACTGGCACGATCATGGGCGATTTCTACAAGCGCATTGTGCTGATGCATGTCGCGATTATGGGCGGCGCCTTCATTGCGCAGGCAATCGGAACCGCCGCGCCACTGATCGTTCTTGTGCTGCTCAAGGTCGCGATCGAAATCCGGTTCGCGATGCGGAGCAAAAATGCATGACGCCGATTTCCACGCCGGCAGGCGGCTGATACACGCGCACGCGATGCATATCGGCCAGTTGACGAGACCGCGTCGCCGGTTAGAATTCGTCCGCTATGAAATTCATGACCCTCAGCATCTGCACGGCTTTCTTTCAAATCTGATCGGCTCCGCCTGCTTGCAGGCAAAAAGCCGGGTTTGAAAAGCCCAATCCAACATGCCGGCCTCGCTTCCAACAGCGAACGTCTGCGGCTGGCCGATGTCATGAGAGTTTCCTATGCCCAACACAGCAGAACCTGCACGTGCGCTGACCGATGCGCAGATCGAACAATTCATCCGCGATGGATACGTCAAAATTGAACGGGCCTTTGCCCGCGAACTCGCCGATCAGGGACGAGACGTTCTTTGGCGCGACAGTGGTTGCGATCCGGATGATCCGAAAACCTGGACCAAGCCCGTCATTCGGCTGGGTCAATATGGACAACAGCCGTTCGCGATGGCTGCAAACACCCCGATCCTGCATCAAGCGTTCGACCAACTCGTCGGCAAGGACCGCTGGCAGCCTCGCATGAGCCTCGGCACATTCCCCGTGCGGTTTCCCTCACCCGATGATCCCGGCGATGCGGGATGGCATATCGACGTCAGTTTCGGCACAGACAATCCTGATTTCATGGAGTGGCGT
>CDFE01065813.1:87029-119487 GCA_000826465.1 Acanthamoeba mauritaniensis
GGACGCACCGACCCGCATTCGTGCCGGGTCCCACCTCGACATCGCGAGGATGCTCGCTCCAGCAGGTGAGAACGGTTTGACGCTAAGGGAGCTTGCTGCCAACGGCTTCGCCGAAACGGCGGAATTGCCTGAGGTGCTGGCAACGGGCGATGCCGGGACGGTCTATCTCTGCCATCCGTTTCTGGTTCATGCGGCACAGCCGCATCGCGGCACCCGTCCGCGATTTCTGGCTCAGCCGCCGCTCAGCCCTGCTGCGCCGCTCTCACTGAACCGGCAAAATGGCGATTACTCGCCTGTCGAGCGCGCCATCAGGAATGCATTGTCAAACTGACAGGCAAAACAAAACCGCCCACCTGATCGACAGGTGGGCGGCTTCGTTAGCCAGTCAGGGAGACGGAGGCTTGTCTTATCCCTGCGGCTGATCGTTCGGCGGAGTCGGGCGCTGCTTGTGCTGCGCCATGAAGGCGTCGAACTCTTCCTTGTCCTTGGCGTGGCGCAGACGATCGAGGAAGTCCTTGAATTCGGTCTGCTCTTCCTCGAGACGGCGCAGCGTCTCCATGCGGTAGTCATCGAAGGCGCGGTTGCCGCTCGACGGCGCGTAGTATCCGCGGCCTTCCATACGGCTGCGCATCCGCTCCATCTTGTACTGCATGCGCTCCATCTTGTCGGCCCAGCGGCCGTGACGATCTTGAGACCAGCAACCCATGTTTCTGCTCCAGAGTGTGTAAGCGAGAGCGGCCAGACCCAGCGGCCACCAGATGATGAAGCCGGCTACGATGAGAATGATCCGGCCGGGATGAAACCGCGGACGCCAGTCGTCGCGCGATTCGAAGTTGTCGTGATGCGGTCCCGCCCAGTCGGGGCGGCCCCATCGGTCGAGACGTGCAGTGTTGGCGTTTGCGGTGTTCGCCATCGGCGTCCTCCCAGTTTTCACGCTTCCGTGAATGTAAATAACATTTACATAGATAAAACATCCAAGGATTTTGTCAAGCGGGGCCTCCCCGGGGTTCCGAAAATTATTTGGGGGGTGCTGCGTGCCTATGCTGATCGGTCGGGAACCCGAGTCCCTTGAGGTAGATCAGCACGCCTGCTTCCAGCAGGTCGTCGGGTGACATCGGCAGCTTGCGGCGTGCAGCATCGCCGCGCCCGAACAGCGATGCGATGCCGTGCGACATCGACCAGATGTGAAGCGCCATCATCATCGCGGGCGGACGCGGCACGCCTGGAGGCGCCATTGCCACCAGCCGTTCGGATGCCGCGCGAATGACCGCGAAGGCGCGTTCGCCGGCAAGCAGCAAAGCCGGATTGCTTTCGATTGGCACACCGGATTCGAACATTGCCGAGTAATAGGCGGGATTCTCGCGCGCGAAGGCGAGATAGGCTTTTCCAATTCGCTGAAAAGCCGTCGGCGTATCGGGGCGGCCATCGTCCCACGCTGCCGTGAGCTGCGCCTCGAACTGTTCGAAGCCTTGCTGCGCGACGCTGGCAAGCAACTCGTCACGATCGCGGAAATGGCGATACGGCGCTGCCGGGCTGACACCGGCCGAGCGCGCAGCTTCGGCGAAGGTGAAACCAGCCGGCCCCTTGTTCGCGATCAGATCGAGCGCGGCCTGCACCAGCGCTTCTTTCAGATTGCCGTGGTGGTAACCGCCCTCGCGGCGGCCGCGACCCTTGTGCCAGCTCATTTTGCGCATCTACTCATGTAAGACCCTTTTACATGAGTTGAGCAGCGCCGTCACTAAGCCTTTGTCGTCCCTGACGAAGGTCCGCAGATCAGATCGATGGTGCCCTTAGCGATGACCTCGAGTTCTGCACGCGGCAGGCGGGCGCGGGAGCGGATCGCCAGCGCTTCGACGGTCGATGCCGCGATCTGCGACAGAACCTGCACATTCGCGGTGGGTGGCAGTTCACCAGTCTCCACCGCGGCCTGAAAGCGCCTGGCCAGCGTTCGCTGTGTCGAGCCCAACGCCCGCTGCACAAGGGGACGAATCTCCGGATCGGCCATGGCTTCGGACGTCGCTGTCATGACGGTGAAGCAGCCGCGCGGTCCGTTTTCGCCCGCGAGATAGACATCGAGCGCTGTCGCATAGATCGCTTCCAGCATCTGCCGCAGCGTCAGCGCCGGGTCGAAAGCGTGCGCGAATACCTTGGCCATTTCGGCGCGATAGCGCTCATACGCCTTTAGAAATAGCTCGCGCTTGTCGCCGAAAGTCCCGTAGAGGCTCGGCCGGTTGATGCCCATCGCTTCGCTGAGATCGTCAAGGGAGGTCGCGGCGAAGCCGCCATCCCGAAACGTGTCCATAGCCTTGCCGAGCGCGACATCCGGCTCGAAAGCACGTGGACGGCCACGCTTTTTCGGAGCGCCGGCGGCTTCATTAGGCGGGTTTTGCTTTTTTTGTACCATATCGCAAATAATTCTCTTGACCGCATTTAATTTATGCGGAACGGTATAAAAATCAAGGATGGACCGGTTTCAACCAAGGAGACGCACCATGGACCTCTACTTCTCCCCGCTCGCCTGTTCGATGGCAACCCGCATCGCGCTTTACGAAGCCGGCGCTGACGCCCGCTATCTTGAGGTCGATCCGAAATCCAAGAAGGTGTTACAGGACAATTCGGACTTCTTCTCGGTCAATCCGCTAGGCCTCGTGCCAACCATCAGTACCGATGACGGCCTCGTCCTCACCGAGAACGCAGCGATCCTGCAATACGTCGCCGACCATTTTCCGCAAGCTGGCATCGGCACGGATGCCGGGATCGAGCGCAGCCGGTTGCAGCAGTGGCTGTGCTTCATCGGCACCGAACTGCATAAAGGCCTGTTCGTGACCCTGCTCGACCGAAAAGCACCGGCTGACGTCCACGCCTATGTTCTCAAGAAGGGACTGTCGCGGCTCGACTATCTCAACAGTTATCTCGAAGGCCGGGAATTCCTGCTCGATCATTTCAGCGTGGCCGACGCCTATCTCGGCACCGTGCTGAACTGGACCATGGCGACGCCGCCGATCGATCTCAAAAAATGGCCCGCGATCAACGACTATCTCAATCGTTTCAAGGCGCGGCCGAGCGTGGCGAGAGCGATCGGCGAAGAGTTCGAACTCTACAAGGCCGAGATCGCGCGCCACAAGGCGGCCGCATAACCGATCACCCTGATCGGCAAACTCACGCGGCGCTGCGCATCCCCTCGCGCACGCCGCTACTTTTTCAAGCGCGCCTCGGACTCCTTTAACGCACGCGAAAAGACTTTCGAATCATCGAAGGCGCGGGCGAGCACAAGAGCGCCCTGAATTTCGAGCACCGCCTGCTCCGACTTGCGGCGTGCATCTGCTTTATCGTTGCCGAGACGTCGCAGCGCAGCCGCGAGCGCATCGACCCATCCGGCGAAATAGACCTTCACCCCTTCGCCGAACAGATCGCGCGACGCGCCGAGCGCGACCACACCAACAAGGCAGACCCGTTGTCCCGAACGAAAGTACTCATTTGTCGCGGTGTACATATCCGCGATTCCTTTGGCGGGATCGGCCGCGGTACGCAGCGGCGCGTAAATCTTCTCGTTGAACCAGCGATCAATGGAGGCCAGAACCTCGATGGCCATCTGTTCTTTGCCGCTGGGGAAGAAGTTGTAGAGGCTACCCTTGCCGAGACCTGTGGCCTCCGAGATCAGCGCGAGTGTCGTCCCCTCATAACCATGCTCGCGAAACACCTCGGCCAGAGAGGCCAGGATGTCGTCGCGCGCAGTTTCGGTTTTCGCCATTTTCAATCCTTCGGAAGCGGACTCACTTCGGAACCGGAGCCAGCCCCGGCGTGTCCGCGGGACGCGGACCCGGCGCCGGCCAGTGAAACCGGCGCTCGTTGTCCTTGATCGCGACATCGTTGATGCTGGCTTCACGGCGTTTCATCAAACCATGTTCGTCGAATTCCCAGTTTTCGTTGCCATAGGATCGGAACCATTGCCCGGCATGGTCATGCCACTCGTACTGAAAACGCACCGAAATGAAATTGCGATCAAAAGCCCATAGATCCTTGATCAGCCGGTACTCGTGTTCTTTCGACCACTTGCGGGCGAGAAATTCGACGATCGCGGCGCGGCCCTGAAAGAACTCCGCGCGGTTTCGCCAGGTGCTGTCCTCGGTGTACGCTAGCGAGACCTTCACCGGATCGCGCGAATTCCAGGCGTTTTCCGCCATGCGCGCCTTCTGCGCAGCTGTTTCCCGGGTGAACGGCGGCAACGGGGGACGGGACATGACGGCGGCTCCAGTTTGTACCGATGGGTACAATCCTGTACCAATCGGTACAGTCCGTCAAGTCCGACATGCTGATCAGCCGATACAAGCCGTCATTGCGATGAGCACTTGCGACGAAGCAATCCAGTTCTTGTTTGCAATTCTGGATTGTTCCGCTTCGCTCGCAATGACGCTAGGCCGCGTCCTGATCAGCCTTCATGGCGATGCGCAGCGCTTTGGGGATCGGCCGCGCGCGGCCGCCGGAGACGAACGCGACCTTGACCCGCGCCTCGACAAGCACGTCTTCGCCGCGGCGGACCTCCTGCGCCAGCGTGATCGATGCACCCCGAATGTCGGCGGGCACTGTGACGACATCGAGCACATCGTCCATGCGGGCCGGCTTGAGATATTCGATCTGCATCGAGCGAACCACGAAGGCGAACCCCGGCGCCTCGTTCTGCGCTTCCGCGAACAACGCATGCTGATCCGCGCCGAGCAACCGCAGATAGTTGGTGCGGCCGCGCTCCATGAAGCGCAGATAGTTGGCGTGATAAACGATGCCGGTGAAATCGGTGTCTTCGTAATAGACACGCACCTGCATGACGTGCTTGCCGTCGCGGATCGATCCGTCGAGATGAATTGTCATGGTCACCGTTTTGCGCAAATTGCCCGGCCCGCGCAAGCCGCTATGCCGCGCCGGAAGCAGACCCGCCCAGCGTCACCATGACGATTTCGGGAGGAACTCCGAAGCGGAAGGGCATGATGCTGCAGCCCAGACCGCCGGAGACGATCACGTCGCATTTCTCGCGGCTGTGACCATAGGCGAATTTGCTGGCGTAACGGGTAGGCACCACCGGCGACCAGCCGAACAGTCTGACCTGACCGCCGTGGGTATGACCGCTCAATTGCAGAGCGACGCGAGCGGGCACCCGCACCGCTACGTCCGGTTCATGAGCCAGAAGGATCACCGGCGCATCGTCTTTGACCTTCGCCAGAGTCGCCGAGAGATCGTCGACGCCGATGCGGCTAACGGGCCGGAAGCGCCGTGCGGGCAGATACGCCAGTTGATCCCCAAGACCCGCCAGCCAGAACGGGCGGCCGTCCTTGGTCAGGCGCTGCGCATCATTCTCGTAAACCGGGATACCGGCGGCCTCGAGCGCGCGCCGCGCAACCGTGTGACCTTCGCCCGCGCGCTGGATCGCCTTGTCCTCCCACCAGTCGTGATTGCCGAGGATCGCATGCACGCCGAGCGGCGCTTTCAGACCGCTCAACACAGGTGCCCATTCATCCGCGGGAATGTAGCGCGTCACCTGCCGATGCCCGGCGACGTAGTCGCCCAGCAGCACAATGACATCAGCTTTGAGACGGTTGGTGCGATCGACGATGCCCTGAATGCGATCGAGCGACATCCACGGATCGCAGGCATGAAGGTCTGTAATGACTGCGATCTTGAGATTGAAATCTGTCGGCCATTGCGGCGGCGCAATGGTATAGTGCGTGACCCGTAGGCGGGCCGGCTCGACGCCGAATCCATAGGCCGTGGTCGAAGCGCCAAAAGCGCCAAGCCCGGCGATGAAACGGAGAAAATGTCGGCGAGAAATCATGAATGGTTAATCGTGATGCACCCCATCCATGGCTGTAAATTGAAGCGGAATTACGGTTCCCCGTCGCTCTCGCCTCCCCCGAACAGCCCGAACTGCGACGGATCGCGCGACGGCTCGGCCAGACCGAGATGCCGGAAGGCATGGGAGGTCAGGAGCCGCCCGCGCGGCGTACGCTGCAGATAGCCGCATTGGATCAGGAACGGCTCGATGATGTCCTCGATGGCGTCGCGCGGCTCGGAGAGTGCTGCCGCCATGGTCTCGACCCCGACCGGTCCCCCGCCGTAGTTCATCGCGATGGTTGTCAGATAGCGGCGGTCCATCGCATCGAGACCGGCCTTGTCCACCTCGAGCGCGCCGAGCGCGTTGTCCGCAATCTTGCGGTCGATGGCGCTCGCATCCGCAGCCGACGCGAAATCGCGCACCCGCCGCAGCAGCCGTCCCGCGATGCGCGGTGTGCCTCGCGCACGGCGGGCTATCTCGTTGGCGCCGTCCGGCGTCATGCCAATATTGAGCACGCGCGCACCACGGGTGACGATCTTTTCCAGTTCTTCTTCGGTGTAGAAATTCAGCCGGATCGGAATGCCGAAGCGATCGCGCAGAGGATTGGTGAGCAATCCCGCGCGCGTGGTTGCGCCGACCAGCGTGAATTTCGCCAGGTCGATCTTCACCGAGCGCGCCGCCGGCCCTTCACCGATGATGAGGTCGAGCTGAAAGTCCTCCATCGCCGGATAAAGCACTTCCTCCACGGCCGGACTGAGTCGATGGATTTCGTCGATGAACAGAACGTCACGCTCTTCAAGATTGGTCAGCAGCGCTGCGAGATCCCCGGCCTTGGCGATCACCGGACCTGAGGTCGCGCGGAAGCCGACGCCGAGTTCGCGCGCAACGATCTGCGCCAGCGTGGTCTTCCCGAGGCCTGGTGGGCCGACGAACAGCACGTGGTCGAGCGCTTCGCTGCGCTTGCGCGCAGCGTCGATGAATATCTGAAGGTTGGCGCGCGCCTGCTGCTGGCCGACGAACTCGGACAGGTTCTGCGGACGCAGCGAGGTGTCGCCGATGTCGTCGGCGCGGCGCTCGGGGGTGACGATGCGGGGCGAAGTCATGGCGTATGTTTAACCCGATGCAGCGGACCGGCAAGCCACCAGCAGAAGCTGGCCGCAAGAAATGCGAGGACGGCCAGCATGGTGAACAGCGAAAGCGCCTGCGCAGGCGACTGCACGCTCGGCAGGATCAGCGCGGAAGATTCGCTCGGGTGGATGAACATGCCGAACACGATGAAGCCTGCGGCGGCAATCCCCGCTGCGAGCCACGCCATCCAGATCGTATTGATGTCTGCGTAGACCGCGGTCCATGCGAAAATGATTCCCGCCGCGACTGACGGCAGAAACGACGCGAGAATAGCGACCGCCGCCAGCAGCCATGCCGCAAATGACGCGACGCTGCGCAATGCATCGAGATCGGCGATAGCTAGCAATAGCTGCAACAATGGCGCGCCTAACGCGATAATCAGCAGAGAAACGATCGCCGCGATCGTTAGCGGTCCTACGACCGTGAAGATCGCAACGATGCCGAGAAAGCGCAATGCGCGCTTGAGGCCTTCCCGCCCGACTGCGCCCTGCGCGCCGGTCACTTCGACAATTCCTTCAGCCCGAGCCGAATAAGCTGAGCGGTCTCGGCCTTCTCGCCGGCGCTGCGCGAGGCTGCTGCAATGGCGGCGGCCGCCTGTGGCTGGCCATAGCCGAGATTGACCAGCGCGGAGATCGCGTCGGTGACAGGACGCGGCGCGCGGTTGTCGTCGAGCGCACCCGACAGATGCACCACCGCAGGATCGACGTTTGCGAAGGCCGGTGTCTTGTCTTTCAGCTCAGTGACGATGCGCTCCGCGACTTTCGGTCCGACGCCGGGCGTGCGCGCCACCGCAGCCTTGTCGCGTAGCGCAATTGCATTGGCGAGATCGGACGGCGGCAATGTTGAGAGGACTGCGAGCGCCACTTTGGCCCCGACACCCTGAACCGTTTGCAGCAGCCGGAACCATTCGCGCTCCATGTCGCTGCGAAAGCCGAACAGCTTGATCTGATCCTCGCGGACATAGGTTTCGATGGACAGCACAGCGGCTTCGCCGGGCTGCGGCAGCGCCTGTAAGGTCCGCGCCGAGCAATGCACCTGATAGCCGACGCCCTGCACGTCGAGGATCACGTAATCCTCGCCGTAGGAATCGATCAGACCTTTGAGTTTTCCGATCATACGCCGGCGACTCTCAATTTCAGCATCGCGCTCTGGCGGTGGTGAGCATGGGTGATTGCAATCGCCAGCGCATCGGCGGCATCCGGTGTTTTCGGATCGGCCTTCGGCAGCAGCACGCCGAGCATGACGCGGATCTGGTTCTTGTCGGCATGCCCCGCTCCGACCACGGTCTTCTTCACCTGGTTGGGCGCATATTCCGCGACCGAAATGCCGAACATCGCTGGCGCCAGCATGGCAACGCCCCGTGCCTGGCCGAGCTTCAGGGTCGACGCCCCGTCCCTGTTGACGAACGTCTGCTCCACGGCGGCTTCCAGCGGCCTGAAGTCGCCAAGCACCCGGGCAAGCCCTTCATGGATCGCCAGCAGGCGCTCCGCCAGCGGCGCGGCTTCGCGGGATTCGACCGAACCGCAGCCGACATAGATCAGCCGGTTGCCGTCGATGTCGATCACGCCCCAGCCGGTCCGGCGGAGACCGGGGTCGATCCCGAGAATGCGAATCGCGCTCGATGTCATGCCGGCATCCTACTCGAATCCGGTTCAGGCGTCCGGGTCACAACAAGGTGCCGCGCAGGATCAGCAACGCCGCGCTGAAATAGATCATCAGCCCGGTGACATCGACGAGAGTCGCCACAAAAGGTGCTGACGCGCTGGCCGGATCGAAGCCTACCCTTTGCAGGGCAAACGGAAGCATTGATCCCGCCACGGAACCGAAGGTCACGACGCCGACCAGCGCTGCGGCCACCGTCAATCCCACCAGCACCCAGTGCTCGCCGTAGTCATAGATACCAAGCTTCTGCCACATCACGACCCGCGCCATGCCGATGACGCCGAGCAATCCCCCGAGAATCAGGCCGGTTGGCAGTTCGCGCAGCATCACCCGCCACCAGTCTGCAAGTTTCACATCGCGCAGCGCGAGGGACCGAATCAGCAGCGAGGTCGCCTGAGAACCCGAATTGCCGCCCGAACTCATGATCAGGGGAATGAAGAGGGTCAGCACCAGGGCTTTTTCCAGCTCACCCTCGAAATGCTGCATGACGCTCGCCGTCAGCATCTCGCTGACAAAGAGGATGGACAGCCAGCCGCCGCGTTTGCGGATCATGCCCGGGAGCCCGATCTGCATGTACGGCTCTTCGGTCGCGGACATGCCGCCGAATTTCTGAACGTCCTCGGTGCTCTCCTCGATGATGGCGTCAATGATGTCATCCACCGTGACAATGCCGAGCAGATGCCCGGCCTTGTCGATCACCGGGACTGCCAACAGATCGTGCCGTGTGATCAGACGCGCCACCTCCTCACGATCGGTCAGCGCAAGCGTTGTGACCGGCGCGTGGGTTGGAGCGAGGGTCAGAATGCTCGCCGATGGCTCACCCGAGATCAGCCTGCGCAGGGTCACTGCGCCGACGAGACGCCGGGTGACGGGATCGAGCAGATAGATCGCATAAACAGTCTCGCGGGTCCGCTCGACCTTGCGAATATGCTGAAGCGTCTGTTCGACGTTCCAGTTGCTGGGCACGCTGACAAACTCCGTCGTCATCATCGCGCCGGCGGTGTTCTCCGGATAGGCTAGCAGGCCGACGATCGCCCCGCGGGACGCGTCATCGAGCCCGGCCAGCAGCTCCGTTTTCGCGGACTCCTCGAGCCGCTGCACGATGTCCGCCGCCATGTCGGCGGACATCCCTGCGAGTAGAGGCGCTGCAACATGACGGGGAAGCGCCTTGATGATCTCCGCGCCGAAATCCAGTTCGGGCTTGTCGAGAATTTCAATCGCGGTCTCTCGCGGCAACAGCCGCATAACGTCAGCAGCGTCGGACGGCTCGAGTTTGTTGAGAATTTCGACGGTGTCGGCGGCGTGCTCGCCGATCAAGCTCGCGGCCAGAACAGCCGCGTTGAAAGCGCCTTCATGCGCATGGGTATCAGTCATAGCTCACCTTCGGGTTCTGCCGGCAACGGCAGGGTCGGTGAGCCGGAGCGCTCTAGACCACTGGGACCGTTGTCGGCGAAATACGTGGACTGTCGCTTGGCATAGTTGATTGGTTTCCAGTGATAGGCGCCGAACGCGAGCGATCGCACCCCCGCGGCTGACATGATCCTTCAGCGGGACGGCGTCAAGAAAAAATCTTCAGGGATGGGCCCTGTCGGCCTTACGCGCTCATTTTGGCCGCGAGGGCGTCCGATACTTCGAAATTCGCATAGACGTGCTGGACGTCATCATGCTCGTTCAGGAGGTCGAGCAGCTTGAACAGTTTCTCGCCGGTCTCGTCATCGACCGTGATGGTGTTCTGCGGCTTCCACACCAGTGCGGCCTTGCGCGCTTCGCCGAACTTCGCCTCCAGCGCCTTGGCCACGTCGCGGAACGTCTCCGGCGACGCGAAGACTTCATGGCCGTCTGCGCTCGACGCTACATCGTCGGCGCCGGCCTCGATCGCGGCTTCCAGCATGGCGTCATCGGACCCAACCTTGGCGTCGTATTCGATCACGCCGACACGATCGAACATGAAGGACACCGAGCCGGTTTCACCGAGGTTGCCGCCGGACTTGGTGAAGTAGGAACGGATGTCGGACGCGGCGCGATTACGGTTATCGGTCAGCGCCTCGACGATCACCGCCACGCCGCCAGGACCGTAGCCCTCGTAGCGGATCTCATCGTAGTTCTCGCCCTCATTGCCGAGCGCCTTCTTGATGGCGCGCTCGATATTGTCCTTGGGCACATTTTCCGCACGCGCCGCCGTGATCGCCAGCCGCAGGCGGGGATTCATCGCCGGGTCCGGGGTTCCCAGCTTCGCCGCGACAGTGATTTCACGCGCGAGCTTGCCGAACATCTTGGACCGCATGGCGTCCTGTTTGCCCTTGCGGTGCATGATGTTCTTGAATTGGGAATGACCGGCCATCGGTAATCTCTCGGGTGTTCGGCGATGCGTTACGTGATTCCGGGGCATTGTTAACGCAACGGCCCGGCGGGGCGGCGTTATATTCCGGGAACGGCCAAATTTAAAGGCGGAACGCCCGATTTTCGGTACGGCGATACGCCCAGGCCGCCTTGGCCGCGGCAAAAGTTAACCATGATTTCATGCCGGAGTGCGATAATGCCTACCTATTGCACATGTTTTTAGAGCCCCCTCCATGGCGTTCGGTCTTTTTCGGAAGCGGCTGCCAGAACAGGTCAAGCCGGATATTTCACTCGACGCGCCGGTGACGGCGTCTGAGCCCGTTGCGGCCTCCGATCACGATTCGGCCCGCGAGATTCTTGAATTGCTGGAACTTGAGCTGGTGGCGATGATCCGCCAGCTCGAGCGCGCAGCGAATTCGGTCGCCAGCGGCGCTCAATCCACCGCAACCACCCTGTCCGCGATCCGGCACCGCGCCGACGCCCTGACCGACCGCACCAGCGGCGCACAGGCCACGGCAGAAACCTTTTCGCAGGCGGCGGAAAAATTCACCCAGTCTGCACACGGCATTGGCACGCAGGTCCGCGACGCCAGCAAACTCGCCGATGAAGCCAGCGCCGCGGCGCGCGAAGCCAGCCTCAATGTCGACCGGCTGCGCGAATCGTCCGCAGCAATCGGCAATGTCGTTAACCTGATCGCGACCATCGCCAAGCAGACCACGCTGCTCGCGCTGAATTCCACCATCGAGGCCGCTCGCGCCGGTTCCGCGGGCCGCGGATTCGCGGTCGTCGCCTCCGAGGTCAAGGCGCTCGCCGTCCAGACCCAGAACGCGACCGAGGAAATCAAGACCAAGATCGACGCCTTGCAACTGGATGCCGCAACGTCGTTCGACGCGGTGCACCGTATCTCCGCCGCTATCGACGCGATCAAGCCGGTGTTCGCGCACGTCAACGGTGCGATGGCCGAGCAGAACGAAACCACCGGCGAGATCACGCAGAACGCGGCATCTGCATCGCAGTTCATCGCCTCGGTCGGCACCAGCAGCGCCGAGATCGACAACGCAGCCAGGGAGGCCGAAGCCCACGGCGAGAGCGTCGCGCAGGCCGGCAAGGCCGTGACGATGTTTGCCGAAAAGCTGAAAACGCGCTGCGCGGTCCTGTTGCGCCAGAACGAAAACGAAGAGCGCAAGGCGGAACGCATGCCTTGCCGTCTTCAGATCGAGATCGAGAGCGGCCCCGCTCCGATCAAGGCGGAGGTGTTCGAGATTTCTGTCGATGGCCTCCTGATCGGCGGAGCGGGCGCGGCCTCAATCCCCTCGCATCAGGTGCTGAAGGCAACGCTGGAAGATATCGGTGTGTGCAGCATCCGTGTGACCGGACAGACCGCCGGCGGCGCGCAGGCGGAATTCGTGTCGCCCCGTGCAGCGCTCAAAGACAGGATCGAAGACAAGGTCTGGAGCATTCACGACGAGAACACCGAGTTCGTGACGCGGGCGATGGAAGCCGGCGATGCCATCACGAAGCTTTTCGAGAATGCCGTCGCAAAGGGCGATATCACACTCGAGGATCTGTTCGACGAAAACTACGTCAAGATCGAAGGTACCGATCCGGTGCAGTACCGCACACGCTTCCTCGACTGGGCCGATCGCGCACTGCCTGAGATCCAGGAAGCAATGCTCGCACGAGATGCGCGGGCAGCCTTCTGCGCCGTCATCGACCGCAACGGCTATCTGCCGGTTCACAACAAGATCTACTCGCAACGGCAACGCCCAGGCGACACCGCCTGGAACACTGCAAACGCGCGCAACCGGCGCATTTTCAACGATCCCGCTGGACTCGCCGCGGGCCGCAACATCCGTTCGTATCTGATCCAGAGCTATGCCCGTGACATGGGGAACGGCACCACCATCATGATGCGCGAGATCGATGTGCCGATCCGAGTCAAAGGCCGCCACTGGGGCGGCTTCAGAACGGCGTATAAGATTTGAGCTGAGCTCTAAGGAACAAAATCCCGCAACGTCATTGCGAGGAGCGTCAGCGACGAAGCAATCCAGCCCTTTCCGGCACTCTGGGTTGCTTCGCGTCGCTCGCAATGACGAACGCTACCAAAAATCCGGCACGGCACGTTCGAGCAATGGGCCGATCCGCACAGCCGCCACACGCGTTGCAAGGCCGGTCGTGTCATCCGTCTCGACCGCGACGCCGCTCAAGGTCGCGGCACCTTCCGCAGGCTCGAAGCGTCCCGCCGGATAACCGCGCTGAAAGCGCCCAAGCGGCTCATCGCGCTGCATCCCGATGATGGATTCATAATCTCCCGTCATGCCCGCGTCGGTCATATACGCCGTACCTGAGGGAAGGATGCGGTGATCCGACGTCGGGACATGGGTGTGCGTGCCGACCACGAGACTGGCGCGGCCGTCGCAGAAATAGCCGATCGCCTGTTTTTCGCTCGACGCCTCGCCGTGAAAGTCGACAACGACCGCATCGGCGACCTCGCCTAGCGGACACACATTCAGTTCGCGGTCGATGATCGCGAAAGGATCGTCGAACGGCTGCATGAAGACGCGGCCGATCCCGTTGATGATCAATGCGCGCTTGCCGTTCCTGGTGTCGATCAGCGCTGCGCCGCGGCCGGGTGTGCCCGGCGGAAAATTCGCCGGACGGATCAGACGCGGCGCACGCTCGATGAACACCAGCGCCTCACGCTGATCCCACGAATGATTGCCAAGTGTGACGGCGTCCGCGCCGGCCTCCAGCAATTCATGATAAATTGCTTCGGTGATGCCGAAGCCACCCGCGGCATTCTCGCCGTTCACGACGACCAGATCGAGTTTCCAGTCGCGGATCAGGCCCGGAAGAGTCTCGTTCACGGCCACCCGGCCGCTTCGTCCCACCACGTCGCCGACAAACAGGATACGCAATTCATAAACTCCGCAGATCGATCAGTTCGCGTTCCGTTAGCACACAATCGAGCTGCTCGTCGTGTGGAAGCCGCGGCACCGTCTCGATTTCCTGCACTGCAAACGCGACGCCGATGACGGTTATTTTCTTGATGGTACGCAGGTCCTGCAGGGTGCGGTCGTAATAGCCACGCCCATAGCCAATCCGATGACCGGCGCGATCGAAGGCTGCGAGCGGCACCAGCACGATGTCCGGATCAACCTCATCCGCGTCGGATGATGGCTGAAAAATTCCAAATGGCCCGCGCACGAGGCCTTCGTCAGGCTGCCATGCACGAAAGATCAGCGCCTGATTGCGCGCGATGATGACCGGCAGCGCCAGCATGGCGCCTCTGGCCGCAAGCGCATGCATCAATGGATACGGATCGAGTTCACTGTTGATCGGAGAATAGCCTGCAACGGTCGCCGGCAACTCCACCGGCAGCGAGGCCCGTGCAATTGCAGCCGCGGCATCCGCGCGCGCTTCGACGCTCAACGCGTCTCGCTGCGCGAGAGCGCCGCGCCGAAAATCGTCTTTCAGATTTGCGAGGAACCGATTTCCATCCACCGCCGGGAGTCCTTGTCACCTCTCCTACGCGAAAGGGGGCGGAGGCGAAAAAGAAAGTGCGAAGCCACGATGGCCGTTGAAGCACTCGATCCCGGAGCACCTACGAAAGTAGGTGGGCACCATGTGATCGGGTCCACGGACCCGGCCAGGGACAGTTCCCTAAAGGATCGATAAGGCCCCGGGGATATATGGCTTCTGACGCGCGACGCAGCCTCGCCTGACCAATGTAGTCACGATCACGGCGGAGCGCCAGCGGCTGCCATCAATCGTCAGCCAATGGCGATACCGTTGCGGGCCGGGCGATTCAGCGCCTGTGTCATCTTTTCTATCCGGTCCGACGCCGAATTCAGCGCATTGGCTACGGCCGATTGCGTGGCCCGGGCACGGTCCGCCGCGACCACGCGGACGTCGCGCAAGGCGTTCAATTCTTCCTCGAGGGCGCGGATACGCTGCCCGGCGTCCACCAGTTCATCGGCAACCGTCAGCGCGGCCATCACGGTCAGACGCCCGTCGCCGATCTCGCCAAACTTGCCGCGCAGACTGGCGATACGGGCCTCCAGGCTTTCCGCCAGCCGCAGCAGCCGGCTTTCCTGCCCGGCCTCGCAGGCCATGCGATATTGCCGGCCGTTGATGGTGACGTTGATGTGGCTCATGGGGATTCTCCCGAATCAATCACCGAGCGGATGGTGTCGATGGCGACGTCGAGGCGTTCCGCGATCTCTCGATTGGTCCGCTCCAGCGCGCGGGAGCGCACCAGCGTTCCATCGAGTTCGTTGGCCAAACGGGAACGATCGGCGCCAAGCGCCTGAATCCGCGCGCCCAGGTCGTCGTCGATTCGATCGGCCTCCCTCCGCCGTTCCACAGCACTTTCAAGCGCATCGAGCGCCGCTGCCAGCCGCCGCGTCGCGAGTTCGATGTCGCTCGCACCGGCAGGTGCAGGCTCTGGATTGGCAAAACCGTTGGCACTGCGGTCGGTCATCACGGAGCGGCAGCCTTTTTGACTCTGGCCCGGCTTGAAAAGCCGCGAACCGGCAAGCATTTAGGCGGGTAAATTTACGACCCGGACGAGCCGCACGCAACGCTGACCGCGAGCTATGCACACAAAGCGAAAACTCACGGCGGAAAGGCCGTAATGCCCTTGGACTCAAGGGTTTCACGATGCTATCCACCCTGCGAAAGCTTCCCTGGCCGTGGCATTTTTGAGACATGCGGCCACTTCCCACACCGAATTGTCAGGCGGACCTCCCATGACTGTGCGTGTCGATCCCTCCCGTATGGCAAATGCGATTCGCGCGCTTGCCATGGATGCCGTCGAAAAGGCGAAATCTGGCCATCCCGGCCTGCCCATGGGCGCGGCCGACGTCGCCACCGTGCTATTCACGCAGTTCCTTAAATTCGACGCTAGCGACCCCACCTGGCCGGACCGCGACCGCTTCGTGCTCTCCGCCGGCCACGGCTCGATGCTGCTGTATGCGCTGCTGTATCTGACCGGCAATTCGTCGATGACCATCGAGCAGATCAAGAATTTCCGTCAGCTCGGTTCGCTGACGCCGGGCCATCCGGAAAATTTCGTGACGCCGGGCATCGAAACCACCACGGGTCCGCTCGGCCAAGGCATCGCCACCGCCGTCGGCATGTCGCTGGCTGAGCGCCGTATGGCGGCCGAGTTTGGCGGCGACCTCGTCGATCATCATACCTACGTGCTNCTGATGGAGGGCGTCAGCCAGGAAGCCATCGCGTTCGCCGGACATCTCAAGCTCAACAAGCTGATTGTGCTGTTCGACGACAACGGCATTTCCATTGACGGCGCGATCTCGCTGTCGGACTCGGTCGATCAGGTGAAGCGCTTCGAGTCGGCCGGCTGGGCCGCCGAACGCGTCGACGGCCACGATCCGAAAGCGATTGCCGACGCACTGACGCGCGCACAAAGGTCCGACCGTCCGACCCTGATCGCGTGCAAGACCACGATCGGCTTCGGCGCGCCTAACAAGGCGGGCTCGGAAAAATCCCACGGCTCGCCGCTCGGTGCGGACGAGATTGCGGGTGCGCGCAAGAACCTGAAATGGGATTCGGCACCTTTTGAGGTTCCGCAGGACATTCTCGACGCCTGGCGCGCGGCAGGATCGCGCGGCAAGGATGCACACGCCGCATGGACCAGGACCCTCGGCACCAAGGACGCAGGCGCGCGTTCCGAATTCGAGCGCCGCATGAAGGGCGATCTTCCTGCTAGGGCACTTTCCGACGCTGTGGCGGCGATGAAAGCCTCCCTCGCCGCGAGCCCGAAGGAAATCGCCACCCGCACCGCGTCGGAACATGCGCTGGAAGTTCTCTGCGCAGCCGTGCCCGAAATGATCGGCGGTTCGGCCGATCTCACCGGCTCCAACAACACCCGCGTCAAGGGCATGGTCGCGATCTCCGCCAACAATTACGGCGGCCGTTACATCAACTACGGCATCCGCGAGCACGGCATGGCGGCGGCGATGAACGGCATGACGCTGCATGGCGGCCTGATTCCATATTCCGGCACCTTCCTCGTGTTCTCAGACTATCTGCGCCCGGCGCTGCGGCTCGCGGCATTGATGGGCGAGCGCGCGATCCACGTTCTCACCCACGATTCGATCGGGCTCGGCGAAGACGGCCCGACCCATCAGCCGGTCGAGCATCTGGCAGCGTTGCGCGCGATTCCGAACTGCAACGTGTTCCGGCCCTGCGACACGGTCGAAACGCTGGAATGCTGGCAGCTCGCGCTCGAAGCCAAGGATCGGCCCAGCGTGCTGGCACTGACCCGCCAGAACCTGCCTCAGCTCCGCCTTGCAAACGACGCCGACAACAAGTGCGCCGCCGGCGCCTATGAAATCTCCAAAGCTGACGGCGAGGCGAAAGTCTCGATCTTCGCGTCCGGCTCGGAAGTCTCACTAGCGGTCGAAGCACAGAAGCTGCTTACCGCGCGCGGCATTCCGACGCGGGTCGTTTCTGTACCCTGCATGGATCTGCTGCTGGAACTGCCCGCAGCCCAGAAAGCCGCGATCATTGGCAATGCGCCGGTGAAAATCGCCGTTGAGGCTGCCATTCGTCAGGGCTGGGATGCCGTGATCGGCTCCGACGGCATTTTCGTCGGCATGGACGGCTTCGGCGCCAGCGCCCCCTACAAGGAACTGTACCGGCATTTCGGGATCACTGCGGAAGCAGTCGCCGAGGCCGCGCAAACCAGGCTGAAAGGCTGATAATCCTGCCCGAACATTCGGGATTCAGGTGATTGCATCATGGCGCTATTCGGGGCAAAAACCGCCTCGAAAATCGTCATTTCCGACCTATCGAGGAGAAGTTGAATGGCAGTTCGTGTCGCGATCAATGGATTTGGCCGTATCGGCCGCAACATTCTGCGGGCCATTTATGAATCCAAGCGCACGGACATCGAGGTCGTCGCCATCAACGACCTCGGCCCGGTCGAAACCAACGCTCACCTGCTGCGCTATGATTCCGTGCATGGACGTTTTCCGGGCACCGTGACGGTCGAAGGCGACTCCATCAATCTCGGCAACGGCAAGATCAAGGTCACTGCGGTGCGCGATCCGGCCACCCTGCCGTGGAAGGATCTCGGCATCGACATCGCGATGGAATGCACCGGCATCTTCAGCGCCAAGGCCAAGGCGTCGGCGCATCTGACCGCAGGCGCCAAGCGCGTGCTGGTCTCCGCCCCGTCGGACGGCGCGGACGCGACCATCGTCTACGGCGTCAACCACGACAAGCTGAGCAAGGATCACCTGGTCGTCTCGAACGGCTCGTGCACCACGAACTGCCTTGCGCCGGTCGCCAAGGTGCTGAACGACACCGTCGGCATCGAGACCGGCTTCATGACCACGATCCATGCCTATACCGGCGACCAGCCGACGCTGGACACCATGCACAGCGACCTCTATCGCGCGCGCGCGGCTGGCCTGTCGATGATTCCGACCTCCACGGGCGCTGCCAAGGCTATCGGTCTGGTGATGCCTGAGCTTGCCGGCAAACTCGACGGCGTTTCGATCCGCGTGCCGACGCCGAACGTGTCGGTGATCGATCTCAAGATCGTTGCGAAGCGCGCGACGTCCAAGGAAGAGATCAACGACGCGGTCAAGCGCGCGGCAGCCCAGGAACTGAAGGGTATTCTGGGCACCACCAGCGATCCGAACGTCTCGATCGACTTCAACCACGACCCACATTCCTCAACCTTCGCCTTCGACCAGACCAAGGTGCAGAACGGAACGCTGGTGCGCGTACTGTCATGGTACGACAACGAGTGGGGCTTCTCGAACCGCATGGCCGACACGGCCGCGGCCATGAGCAAGCTGATCTGATCTCACCGGCCCTCGCCGCAACCTGTTAGTCGCAACGAGTCCTGATGTCCGGATTTCGCACCCTCGATGATGTCGACGTGAAGGGAAAGCGCGTGCTGCTGCGCGTCGACCTCAACGTACCGATGGACAACGGACGTGTGTCCGACACCACACGTCTGCAGCGCATCGCCAAGACCATCATCGAACTGTCGGAAGCCGGCGGCAGGGTCGTCATCCTTGCGCATTTCGGCCGGCCCAAGGGGCCGGACCCGAAGGAATCGCTCAAGCCCGTGGCCACCGCGCTCGGCTATGTGCTGCTGCGTCACGTCGAGTTCGCACCGGACTGCGTCGGCGAGATCGCCGAGAGGGCGGTCGCGGGACTGAAGAACGGCGAAATTCTCTGTCTCGAGAACACCCGCTTTCATCCCGGCGAGGAAAAGAATGATCCGGCGTTTGTCGCGCAGCTTGCGAAGCTCGGCGACATCTGGGTCAACGACGCATTTTCCTGCGCGCACCGCGCCCATGCCTCGACCGAAGGCCTCGGCCGCGTGCTGCCGGGCTATGCCGGTCGCACCATGGAAGCCGAACTCGACGCACTGGGCAAAGCGCTGGAACAGCCGGTCCATCCGGTGATCGCCATCGTCGGCGGCTCTAAGGTTTCGACCAAGATCGATCTCCTGGAAAATCTCGTCAGCAAGGTCGATGCGCTGGTGATCGGCGGCGGCATGGCCAACACCTTCCTGCATGCGCAGGGCGTCGATGTCGGTAATTCGCTTTGCGAAAAGGATCTCGCCACCACGGCGCTGCGCATCCTCGTCAAGGCGAACTCCACGAACTGCGCGATCATCCTGCCGATCGATGCGGTGGTTGCGGAGAAATTTGAAGCCAATGCGCCTTCGCATGCCTATGGCCTCGACGCGATTCCCGCCAACGGCATGATCCTCGACGTCGGCCCGCAATCGATTAAGCGGATCGATGCTGCCATCGATGACGCCGCGACGCTGGTATGGAACGGACCGCTCGGCGCGTTCGAAATGTCGCCATTCGACCGCGGGACGGTTCAGGCCGCCAAATATGCAGCTGCCCGCACCAGGGCTGGCAAACTGGTGTCCGTCGCGGGCGGCGGAGATACCGTTGCGGCATTGAACCACGCAGGCGTCGGCAAGGATTTTACCTATGTTTCGACCGCCGGTGGCGCCTTTCTGGAGTGGATGGAAGGGAAACCTTTGCCCGGCGTCGAGGTTCTTAGGGTACGCTAGATTTTAATGGATCCGGCGCCCTTGGCGCTGACTTCAGCTCACGGAGAACAAGCACACATGGCTCGCATCACGTTGCGTCAATTGCTGGATCATGCTGCTGAGAACGACTACGGCGTGCCGGCATTCAATATCAACAACATGGAGCAGGCGCTGGCCATTATGGACGCCGCCAGTTCCCTCGATGCGCCGGTCATCATTCAGGCGTCGCGCGGTGCGCGCTCGTACGCCAACGACGTCATGCTCAAGCACATGATGGACGCGGTGACGGAAATTCACCCCTCGATTCCGGTCTGCGTGCATCTCGATCACGGCAACGAACCCGCGACCTGTATGACGGCGATCCAGGCCGGCTTCACCTCGGTGATGATGGACGGCTCGCTGAAGGCCGACGGCAAGACGCCGGGCGACTGGGATTACAATGTCGGCGTGACCAAGACCGTCACCGACATGGCCCATCTCGGCGGCATCTCGGTTGAAGGCGAACTCGGCGTGCTCGGCTCGCTCGAGACCGGCATGGGCGACAAGGAAGACGGCCACGGCGCCGAAGGCAAGCTTTCGCACGATCAGTTGCTGACCAATCCGGACGAAGCCGTGAAGTTCGTCAAGGAAACCCAGGTTGACGCGCTGGCCATTGCGATGGGCACCTCGCACGGCGCCTACAAGTTCACCCGCAAGCCGGATGGCGACATCCTCGCCATGAACGTGATCGAGGAAATTCACCGCAAGCTGCCGAACACGCATCTCGTCATGCACGGCTCGTCGTCGGTGCCGCAGGACCTGCAGGACATCATCAACAAGTTCGGCGGTCAGATGAAGCCGACCTGGGGCGTGCCGGTCTCCGAGATTCAGCGTGGCATCAAGCACGGCGTGCGCAAGATCAACATCGACACCGACAATCGCATGGCGATGACCGGACAAATCCGCAAGATTCTTTCCGAGAGCCCGAGCGAGTTCGATCCGCGCAAGTATCTGAAGCCTGCGATGGAAGCGATGACCAAGCTTTGCAAGCAGCGCCTGGAAGAGTTCAACACCGCCGGCCAGGCCAGCAAGATCAAGAAGGTGCTGACCACCGCCCAGATGGCACAACGCTACGCCAAGGGTGAACTGGCTCCGAAGATCGCCTGACGATCATCAAGAGGGCGGGACACGGTCCCGCCCCTTTTTTGGCCGCAGTCAACGGGCAGATACGGCATCATGGCCACCAAACCTCCTCCGCCGCGCCCTGCGCCTCGCCTCTATCTCGCGACCCCGGTTGTCGCCGACCCCGCTCAGCTTATCTCTGAACTGCCGGCGCTGCTCGCTGCTGCGGACATCGCAGCTGTTCTGCTGCGCCTCGCCCCCGGCGACGAGCGCAGCGTCATCCAGCGCGCCAAGGTGCTCGCGCCGCCGGTTCAGAGAGCCGGCGCGGCTCTGCTCATTGATGAACATTTCGGACAGGTCGCTCGCTCCGGCGCAGACGGCGCGAACGTGAGCGGTATCGAGGCCATGCAGGAGGCGATGCCGACACTGAAGCCCGATCGCATTCTCGGCGTCGGCGGCTTGATGACACGGCATGACGCGATGGTCGCCGGTGAAGCCGGCGCGGACTATGTGCTGTTCGGCGAACCCGATGCGAATGGCGAACGGCCATCGCCGGAGGCGATCTGCGAACGGCTGGACTGGTGGGCCGAATTGTTCGAGCCGCCCTGCGTCGGCTACGCCATGACGCTGGATGAAGCAAACCTGTTCGCCACGGCCGGCGCAGATTTTGTCCTGGTCGGTGATTTCATCTGGCAGGATTCGCGCGGCGCTCAGGCCGCTCTGATCGAAGCCAGCCAGGCTGTCACGCGCGGCTTTGAGACCTCTCTCACGCAAGCCATTACGGGAGCATAGGACCGCGATGACCGCGCTTCGCCGGACCGCGCCGTTCACAGCTACTCGTGCAAGATTTCTTGCATCGGTCGCTGCCGGTGTTGTCGCGTTTTCGGCAAGTGCTATCGCACAGAGCACGCCGAACCCCTTTCCGGAACCGATCAAGCCCGCGGAGAAGCCACCGGCCGCAAAATCCGCTGCACCCAAGGCCGCCGCGCCGAAACCGAGTACCAACGCGCCGAAGAAAGGCGAGCCCGCGAAAACGGCGTCTCCACCCGCACCCGCCGTTCCCGACAATCCTAACGCCGATCTCGCCTACGGTGCCTATCAGCAAGGCCTTTACCGCACCGCCTTCAATATCGCGCTGAAGCGCGCGCAGGAGATGGGCGATCCGAAATCGATGACGCTATTGGGGGAGCTCTACTCCAATGCGCTCGGCATCAAGCGCGACGACGCCAAGGCCGCTGAATGGTACAAGCAGGCCGCCGACCGCGGCGACCGCGAAGCGATGTTCGCGCTCGGCATGATGCGGATCGCCGGACGCGGCGGTCCCACCAATCGCGAGGAAGGCGCCCGGCTGCTGGCGTCGTCCGCCAAGCTTGGGAAAGCGGCGGCGGCATATAATCTCGGACTGCTGTATCTTGAAGGACAGGTCTTTCCGCAGGACGTCAAGCGCGCCGCCGAGCTGTTCCGACAGGCAGCGAACGCTGGCAACGCGGAAGCGCAGTACGCGCTCGCGACGTTCTACAAGGAAGGCCGAGGCGTGGAGAAGAACGTCGTGGAGGCTGCGCGCCTGTTGCGTGCCGCCGCGATGGTCGACAATCTCGACGCCGAAGTGGAATACGCCATCGCGCTCTATAACGGCACCGGCACGCCCAAGGATGTGCCCACCGCGATTGCGCTGCTGAACAGAGCGGCGCGCCAGAACAGCCCGATCGCGCAAAATCGCCTGGCACGCATTCTCATCGATGGCCTCGGCGTTCCAGTGGACAAGGTTCAGGGTTTCAAATGGCATTTGATCGCGAAAACTGCCGGCAATGGTGATCCCGATCTTGATGCGCAATTCGCGCAACTTCCGCCCGTGGAAAAGGCCAAGGCCGAAGCTCTCGCCAAGAAGTGGTTCGGCACGAAATAGGCTCGGATCTCCCTTGGTCCGGCAGGTTCAGACACGAAGCTCGCTTTTGACGTATTTCTCGGCGCGAACCGGCACCCCGCGCCGCTCGAAAACGCTCTGAACGCCCTTGACGCGCCTGCGCTTTGACGCCAAGCATCCGGCACCAAAGCCCCAATCTTTCATCCCGATCCGGCCTCATACGGATCCTTATCAAGCCGGACGCATGATCCATTCAGCTCTCATCAACGTCATGGTCAAGGCCGCGCGCCGCGCGGGCCGTAGCCTCAGTCGCGATCTTGGCGAGATCGAGAACCTTCAGGTTTCTCTGAAGGGACCGGCGAATTTCGTGTCGCTCGCCGACAAGCGCGCGGAACAGATGCTCTATGAGGATCTGACCAAGGCGCGGCCGGGTTACGGTTTTCTCGGCGAAGAAGGCGGCACACGCGAAGGCACCGACAAATCCAACACATGGATCGTCGATCCGCTCGACGGCACGACGAACTTCCTGCACGGCATTCCGCAATTCGCGATCTCCATCGCCCTGCAACGCGAAGGCACGATCATCGCCGGCGTGATCTACAATCCCGCCACCGATGAACTTTACATGGCCGAGCGCGGCAAGGGCGCGTTCCTCAACGATCAGCGCCTGCGCGTCGCGGCCCGCAAGCAGCTCAACGAATGTGTGATCGCGTGCGGCCTCCCGCATATCGGGCGCGGCGACCACGAACTCTCCCGCCGCGAAATGGCCGAGATGCAGCAGCGCGTCGCGGGCCTGCGCCGCTTCGGTGCGGCTTCGCTCGATCTTGCTTATGTCGCAGCCGGGCGTCTCGACGGCTACTGGGAACGCAATCTCCAGCCGTGGGATATCGCAGCCGGATTGATCATGGTGCGCGAGGCCGGCGGCGTCATCAGCGGCATCGAAGGCGGCGACACGGCGATGGCCACCGGTCATGTCGTTTGCGGCAATGAGACGATCCAGCGCGAGTTGGTGAAGATCCTGAAGCCACTGGGCTAAGCAGAAGCACAGTCGACCATCATTGCGAGCGAGGCAATCCAGGACTTCAAGCGCGGTTTCTGGATTGCTTCGTCGCTCCGCTCCTCGCAAATGAGGAGGAGACACTCCATTCGACCCACCCTGAATTACCGGTGGGACGGATGCGCTCCGGAAAAACCGGATCATATCCTCGCCCCAGCAATTGACCGAGAACGCCAGTGCTGACCGGCACCAGTTTCAGTCGAAGTTCCTTAGCTGGGGTCAAATCGGAGATGGTGTCTTTTTTCCCGCCCACGCTGTGCCATATTGATGTCTGACACGTTTCCACGGACAAGGATTGAAGATCCCGCCATGGCAAAGACCTCATCCAAAACTGCGGCTGACATCACCGTCACGAAACTGTCAACGCCGCGTATCTTTCTGGTCCGGATGCTGGTGTTCCTCGTTCTGTGCAGCCTGCTGCTTGTGGTCCTCTACAAGCAAATCTGGCTGGCGTTCCTTGCCAATCCCGGCCTCAATGCACTGATCGTCGGTGTTCTGGCCATCGGCATCATCCTCGCCTTCCGGCAGGTGATCCGGCTCTATCCTGAAATTTCCTGGGTCAACAGCTTTCGCATTTCCGATCCCGGCCTCGCTGTGGATCGCCGGCCCACGCTGCTGGCGCCGATGGCGGCAATGCTCAGTCATCGTTCGGGCCGCATGAGCATCTCGCAGCAGACCATGCGGCATCTTCTGGATTCCATCGCCACGCGGCTTGATGAAGCGCGAGACCTGTCGCGGTACATGACAGGGCTCCTGGTGTTTCTTGGCCTGCTCGGCACGTTCTGGGGCTTGATCGAAACCGTCGGCTCGGTCGGCAAGGTGATCGAGGGCCTGAAGGTCGGCGGCGATGCGGGCTCGGTGTTCGACACGCTGAAGGAAGGCCTCGCTGCCCCGCTCGGCGGCATGGGCATCTCGTTCTCGTCCTCGCTGTTCGGTCTCGCCGGTTCATTGGTCCTCGGCTTTCTCGATCTGCAATCGAGCCAGGCGCAGAACCGTTTCTACACCGACCTCGAAGACTGGCTGGCGGAAACCGTGCGGGAATATGCGGGCGATGGCGGCAGCGCCACTGGCGATCTCAATCCCGCGCTCGACCGGCTGCGGTTGGCCGTGGAGGAAATGGGATCGAACCGAACCGCCACCACGGCGATGGCCAATCTTGCCGAAGCGATTCAGGGCCTGGTGCATCACATGCGCACCGAGCAGCAATTGATCCGCGAATGGGCCGACGGTCAGGGTGAGCAGAACAAGGAGATCAAGCAGCTTCTGGAGCGCCTTGCACGTCAGCCTGAGACCAATTGAACCGGAGATAGCAGCTCATGGCGCTTTCGCGTTCACGCCGCAACGACAGCGGCTTCAACTATTGGCCGGGCTTCGTCGATGCGCTGTCGACGCTGGTTCTCGCGATCGTGTTTCTGCTATCGGTGTTTCTTGTTGTGCAGTTCTTCCTGTCGCAGGAAGTCACCGGCAAGGACAAGGCGCTTGAGCGGCTGAACGCGCAGATCGCGCAGCTCAACGATCTCCTGTCCCTCGAAAAACTCGGCAAGCTGAACCTCGACGAGCAACTCTCCCAGATGCGCGCCGGGCTGGCCTCGGCAGAATCCGAACGCGACCGCGTCAAAGGTCTTTATGATGGCCTCGCAGGCGCCGGCGCCAATGCGGCGGGCCGCGCCGCCGAACTCGGCAAGGCGCTCGATTCTGAGAAGCAAGTCTCGGCACGGGCGCTGGCGCAGATCGAAGTGCTGAACCAGCAGATCAGCGCGCTGCGCCGGCAACTGGCCGCCCTCGAAGAAGCGCTCGATGCATCGGAAAAACGCGACAAGGAATCCCAGACCCGGATCGCCGACCTCGGCCAGCGGCTGAACGTCGCGCTGGCGCAGCGCGTGCAGGAGCTGTCGCGCTATCGTTCCGAATTCTTCGGGCGGCTGCGCGCCATCCTCGGCAACCGGCCGGATGTCCGCATCGTCGGCGACCGCTTCGTGTTCCAGTCTGAGGTGTTCTTCGACACCGGACAGGCGCTGCTGCTGCCGGAAGGCCGCGCCGAACTCGACAAGCTTGCAACTGCGCTGATTGATCTCGACAACCAGATTCCAAAGGAGATCGCCTGGGTGCTGCGCGTCGACGGCCATACCGACGTGCGGCCGATCAGCAGCCCACAGTTCAAGTCGAACTGGGAGCTCTCATCGGCACGCGCGATCTCGGTGGTGCAGTATCTCGTCTCGCTTGGCGTGCCGGCGCAGCGGCTGGTCGCAGCGGGCTTCGCGGAGTTCCAGCCGCTCGATCCCGAGAAAACCGAAGAAGCCTACAAGCGCAACCGCCGTATCGAATTGAAGCTCACCGAGCGATGATCCGCACGTCGCAGACCTGCATGCGATCATGAGCGCACCCTTCACGCTCCGGCCCTACACGAACAGCGACGAGAACACAGCGATCGACCTGTGGCATCGCACCTGGCAACAGGCCTATCCGTCGATCGACTTCGCTCAGCGGCTGGAAGGCTGGCGTGCGCGCTGGCGGGATGAACTGGTGCCTGCCGCGCAAATCGTCGTGGCCGAACAGAACGGCGAGATGGCCGGATTCGTCACCATCGATGCATCAGGCTATCTCGACCAGCTCGTGGTCGCGCCGGAGGCATGGGGATCGGATCTCGGCAACATGCTCATCGGCGAGGCCAAAGCGATATCGCCGGGCGGCATCACGCTGCTGGTCAATACCGACAACGCCCGCGCGATCCGCTTTTATGAGCGCAACGGCTTCGTCCACACCCATGACGACGTCAATCCGGTATCCGGACGAAAAGTCTACGGCATGGCGTGGAAGCCCTGAGCGTACTCAGGCCGCCTCCAGCAACGCCACAGTGCCCTGCCCGCCGTCGGCACAGATGCTGACGATGGCACGGCTTCCCTTAGGCATTGCCGCCAGCTCCTTAACCGCCTGACTCAAGATGCGCGCGCCGGTCGCGCCGAACGGGTGACCGAGCGCGGTAGAGCCGCCGTTCGGATTCATGCGCTCGCGCGGAAACTTGCCGAACTCGGCTTTGACCCCAGCCTTGTCGCGGATGAACTCCGGGCTCTCCAGCGCCTTGATATGCGCAAGTACCTGCGCCGCGAAGGCTTCATGGATTTCCCAGAGATGAATGTCGCCATAGCCGAGCGAATGGCGCGCGAGCAGCCGCGGGATCGCATAGGGCGGCGCCATCAGCAGGCCCTCGGTGCGGAAATCCACCGACGCGATCTCCCAGTCGATCAGTTTCACGCGCGGTGTGTTGGAGGGAAGCTTCTCCAGCCCTCTTTGCGAAGCCACCCAGATGCTCGATGCGCCGTCGGTGAGCGGCGACGAATTGCCGGCCGTCAGCGTGCCCTTGCCGCTGGTGCGATCAAACGAGGGCGATAGCCGCGCCAGCTTCTCGAGTGAGGTATCCTTGCGCGGAATGGTATCACGCTTCACCCCGTCGAATGGAATCACGAGGCCGTCGAAAAACCCACGATCCCACGCGGCGACTGCGCGCTGATGGCTCTCCAGCGCGATCTGGTCCTGCGCCTCGCGCGAGATGTTCCAGACCTTGGCGGTGATTTCCGTGTGCTCGCCCATGCTCATTCCGGTTGTGCGGTTGCTGACCGCCGGAATGTAGAGGCGTACATCGCTGAGCTTGAGGTCAATGGCATGGCTGAGCTTTTGTCCGAGCGATCGCGCGGTCTGGAATTGGCGCACCCAGTTCGACAGCGACATGCCGAGCCCAAGCTGCACCTGGCTGAGGCTGTCAACGCCGCCGACCAGCGCGAGATTCTGCACTTCGCCGTCAATCATGCCGGCGGCTTCGAACACACCCATCATGCTGGTCGAACATGCCATGACGGTGGAATAGGCAGGCACCGTCGCATCGACACCAGCATCCATCAGAGTTTCACGTGCGATGTTGCTCCATGTCAGGTTGGGGACCACGTTGCCCCAGACCGCAAAGTCCGGCTTGCCGCCGCCCAGCTGCTCAATCATGTGCTTGACCACCGGAACCGACAAAGCGATGGCATCGACGCCGCTGAGAGGGCCATCGACCTTTGCAAACGGCGTGCGGACACCCGCCGCGAGCCAAACATCGGTTTTTGCAAATTGCGCCATCGGATACTCCCGGATCGCACGCCCTGTTGGCGCTTCCGGGACACTATGCGATCAGGCGGAGGGCATACAAGCCGACGGCGCGCCGGGCTGTCATGAAGCGATCAGCGCGCTCGGCATCCAGCCTGCCGTGGCCGCCTGCTTCCAGCTTTCGCAGGGAATGTCCGTGACCCGATACAGCGGCTTTTCAAAACGCACCTGCCGCCAGTCGCTTGGCGCTCCTGTAAAGAGATAGCCGGCTTTGCGGGCGAGAGCGATCATCTGCTCGTTGTTGCGGAAAGTTTCGCCGAACAGCCGCAGCGCGCCCAGCGCCGCCGAACGGCATTCAAGATTGGACAGCATGGCCGTGCCGATACCCTGCCCCTGCCACGCATTGCCGATAGACAGGCCGAATTCGGTGTTCTGCGTTTCGGCATCATAGCTGTAGCGGGACTCGCCGACGATCGTATCGACACCATCTACCTTCATTTCCGCGACCACCGCGAAACGACTGCCCTCGCCGATATGAAGCGCCTTGTCCAGCTCCGATGGAGGCAACTCGCTGGCAGCCCCCATCAGACGATTGTAACGCGACTGACGCGACAACGACCGGAAATAGAACAGCAGCGCGTCGGCGTCCTTCGGCTCGATGAACCGTACTGTCAGCGGCCTGCCGCCCTTCAGTCGCACCACATCGGTGTAGCGGCCAAGATTGCTCAGAACAAAGCGATGATCGGGTTCGGCCAGCATGGCACACTCCATCAACTCAATCGGACTGATCTGCGGGGACAGCGTTCGGACTGAACGAAACCGTTGAGCCTGGTTCAGCAGCGCTCGGTCAGGCTCAACGGCAGATGTTTATGCACGCCAGAAAGGCTTGCTGGCCTCGTAGGCGAAGTCGCTCCAGCTCGCGCCGACGTCGTGGAAATCGCGGTCACTGAGGCTAGCCAATTCAGCCCGGCGCTTTGAGCGCTGCTGCCAGGTGTGCACCACGTCTGAGATCGACGTGATCGGGTGATGGATGAAGTCATGATGATGATTTGTCATCAGGTCGGTCGTGCAAGCAGACATCGTAGCCTCCTAAAACAAACTTGACGCCTCAAATATCTGCTTCCCACCCCCCATTGACAAACGACACGTTGTCCCCCGTTATATGAGATAATATCATATATTAGAGGGGCTCATGACCGCCAGATTGCCCTCGCTGAACGGTTTGCGCGCTTTCGAGGCCGCCGCACGGCACCTCAGCTTCACTCTTGCCGCGCAGGAGCTGAACGTCACCCAGACCGCCATCAGCCACCAGATCCGGCGGCTGGAGGAAGAGCTGGGCATCAAGCTGTTCATCCGCCAAAGCCGCTCGCTGGCGCTGACGCCCGAGGCCACCGACTATCTGCCGGGCATTCGCGCCGCGTTTCAGGATCTGCGCACCGCCACCGACCGCCTGCTGCGCAACGGCAACGACCGGATGCTGACAATCAGCACTCTGACGTCGTTCGCAGTGAAATGGCTGTTGCCCCGGCTGGCGCCGTTTCAGGAAAAACATCCCGACATCGACGTTCGCATCACCACATCGACCGAGCTCGTCGACTTTCGCCGCGGCACGGTGGACGCGGCAATCCGGTACGGACGCGGCCAATGGCCGGGCGTGCACGCGGAATGGCTGATGACGGACCAGATGTTCCCGGTGTGCAGTCCCGCGCTGCTTGAGGGCAAGAATGCCCTGAAAAAGCCGGAAGACCTCGCACGTTTCACGCTGCTGCACACAACCGGCTACAACGACGACTGGCGTTTCTGGCTGACGGCCGCCGGGCTTCCCACCCACATCGCGAAGAATCCAGGACTGACATTCGATCTGTCGTTCATGACGATTCAGGCCGCCGTCGACGGCATCGGCGTTGCAATCGGCCACACCGCCTTCGTTCAGGACGACATCGCGAAAGGACGTCTGGTCGCTCCCTTCGATGTGACACTGCCGGAAGATGCCGGATACTATTTCGTCACGCCGCACGAAAAGGCCACCATGCCGAAGGTCACCGCGTTCCGGGACTGGCTGATAGCGACGATGCGGCCATAACGCGCTGCCCGCAAAATAGCTGCCGCGACATCCTCACCCGATGCGTCGGGCCCCTTCGCGGAACAGCGCAGCGCCTTCCGGTGCGAACTGCATCGCGGTGAGAAAATCCTCGACACAATAGTTCGGAAGCCGTTTGCGGATCGCCGCCATCTGTGCGCGCGCCTCCTGAAGCCGTCCCGCCAGCGCCAGACAATATGCGGCGATCGCCAGAATATGTGCATGCGCGTTTGGCCGTGCGGCCGCCTTCAAACCCCAGTCGGCCGCTTCATCGAACTGCCTTAAACGCACCAGCGCCATCGCACGCGCACCGAGCATGCCGAACAGCAGCGGATCGAACGGACTGAGATGGCGCGAGTGGTCGGAGAATCTGACGGCGGCCTGCGGATCGCCGCCCTGCGAGTGAACGAAAGCCAGCGTGTAGTGGCCGAGCGCGAAATTCGGACTGAGATCGATCGCCTGCTCCAGTTCGATCAAGGACTGGTCCTGCTGTCCGCGCAGCCATAGCGCGCGGCCCATGGCCCAATGCGCGCCCGGGTCGCGGTCGTCGGCCATCAGACTTTGCCCTGCGGTGTCGAAGGCCCGGTCAACTTCCAGTTCACGCGGCGCCCAGCCCTGAAACGCACTCTGGAAGTGGGCAAAGGACAGGCCGCCATAGGCTCGCGCGAAGGTGGGATCACGCTGCACGGCCATCTCGAAAAATTCCCGGGCCCGCTCATTGTCGGCTTTGTTGAACCGGTAAACATGCCACAGGCCGCGATGATAGGCCTCCCACGCATCCAGCGAACTCGGCGGCTTCAGCATCGCGCGGTTGCGTTCGATCGTTTCAATCTCATGGGCAATGGATGCAACAATCCTGTTGCCGATTTCGTCGAGGACAAGGAACGAATCGCTCACCTTCTGATCAAAGACCTCCGTCCAGACAACGCGCGCGGAACGCGTCTCGGCAAGCCCGACCGCAACGGTCATGCGCGCACCCTGACGCTGCAGCGAGCCGCTGACGACATAGTCCACGTTCAACATCCGTCCGGCTTCTTCCGGACCAACGTGCCGTTCGCTGAGCGCAAAGACAGTCCCCTGCGCGATGATGAAGAGGCTGCGCAGCTTGGCAAGCCTCGTGATCAGGTCATGAGCCAGACCGCCAGCCGCACCGCCTTGCGCAGGCATACCGGCGTTACGCTCGATAAACGGCATCACCGCAATGGATGCACGCCGGGGTGACGCAATCACGCCGTCATCGGCCGGCGTCAACGCGGGCACCGGAGAAATGTCTGTCACGCGAATTTTCGCGCCGTCACCCTGCGCTTTCGCTGCCCNCCGCCACATCTCCCGCACCGGCCCATGATCGAGACCTTCGTCCTCGAACATCCGCGCCGTTGCCAGCAAATGCTCCTCGCCCTCCCGCAACCTGCGGTGGCGCGCAAAGGCGTTCAGAAGCATCTCGTGAACACGCAGATCAAATGGCGCAAGCTCCAACCACTTCTCCAGATGCCTGAATATCTCGTCGCCGGTCTCTGTTCCGGCGAGACGCTCCAGCAGCGCGACGTGACGGCCGCGAAACTGACGGCGCTGCGCTGTGAGCCACGCGTTGAAATCCGGATTGCGATCGATTTCGAAGCCTTCGAGAAATTCGCCGATGTAAAAGGAAGCCAGCGCTCGCAGTTGCTCGGGGGACAGCGACTGGATACCCTGCTGGGTTGCGCGAGCGACCTCGATGGCGTCGACAAAGCAATCCGTCAGATCGAGTGCGACGGTGTCTCCCTGGGTTTCAACCCGCGGCCGATCAGGCGTATCAATGACAGACCTCAGCTTGCTGAGACACCAGCGCAGCTCTCCACGCGGATCGTTCGGCACATCCCACTGTTCGGCGTCAGCACCAATGAGACAGAATTGGGCTAATTGAGAGAGGAGGATTTCTGGTTCATCGTAGCCTTTCAAAGGAACGACGATGAGACAGAAAATGGAAGCGACGAAGCCGTCGGCGGAGAAGGTCATCAGGGACATTCGCCGGGTCACCCGCAAGCAGTATGGCTCTGAAGAGAAGATCCGCATCGTGCTGGACGGATTGCGCGGCGAGGAGTCGATCGCGGCCCTGTGCCGGCGCGAGGGGATCGCGGAGAGCCTGTATTATAACTGGTCGAAGGAGTTCCTCGAAGCCGGCAAGCGGAGGCTGGCCGGGGATACCGCGCGAGCCGCCACCGCCGATGAGGTCAAGGTACTCCGCCGCGAGACGCGCGATCTGAAGGAGGTCGTCGCCGAACAGG
>CDFE01065847.1:0-12760 GCA_000826465.1 Acanthamoeba mauritaniensis
GTACCTGGCGATGAACAAATTGTTCTTGTAGAAGGTGGCGCCAGCAATTAGGGTCACTGGGTACTGATTTACAAACTGCTGGCTCAGGTCCAGCTCTGCAACGATGGTGAACGTTGGTATACTGCGAGTGTAGAAGGGAGATGTGAGAGGGCATGCCAACAGGCCTTGCGAGGTGGTGTGGAAGGCGCACTCGATGTACACGATGTGATTGAGAGAGATGAGGAACAGGCTGCGGCGAGTGTTCAAGTCGTTCGTGTCCGGGATGAGGTACTGGTAGTCCCTGACGGGAACGGAGACTTGGTTGGGCGTGGTCCACTCGCCTGTGTTCAAAGTGAACACTGCGAAGCTCTGGCACCGGTGTACATGGAGGGGATTGCTGGTTAGCATGTTCTCGGGAAGAGGCGAAGAGAGGCCGTGCGAAGTGAGCCAGAGGGTGGCACAGCTGCGCGAGCGATGAAAGTACGTACGACGGTGCTGGTGACGTTGGAGTAGGTGTACAGTTCGGCGACATTCTGGCCCGTCTGGGTGTTGAGGCCAAAGCCCACGATCACAGCCAAGTTCGGGGCGTACTGCGGCGGTATCTGCACGAGTTCACCGCGTCAAAGAATGAACAAAACCAGTGTCACACCCCGCGCGCAGGCCAGACGCACCCGAGCTCCGTAAATGCCAAGCCCGCTGCTGTCCGCGCTGCCCCACCAGAGAATACGTTCGCTGAGGAACGAGTACACAGCGCCAAACACCGAAACGGATATCCACCGGCTCCCGTAGTCGGCGAGATCGAGAGTGTTGACAATCTGTATTCCTGTCCCCGCAGCTTCAAGGGGAGGAGCACCATGCGGTGAGTTTAAACTAATACTGCCCCCCCCCCAACAACAAGACACGAAGCCCAAGAAAAATGTAGAAGACGGGCAGGCACCACCAGGAAAGCTCACGGCGCTGAACAGAACGCAGAGGAACACGAGGCCCACAAGGTACTTCATCCTCCCGTGGGAACAAGAAAAGAACGAAAAAGCTGACCAATCAAGGCGCACGGCCAGAAAACAGCGAGGACAAGGAATTTTTGCTATGATCTGGCATAGGCTGCGCCACATAGGACAGATGCTTTAGCCTCCCCGACACCGGAGAGATCCACAAGCTCCACTGCCATGATCACGTTTGGCCGGTTCCGTTATTCAATAATAAAGCTTTACCGCGGTTTTAGGATTTTCTGATGCGGTTCAACGCCTACTGGTGGGCAAGCTGGTGATGGCGAAGACGGTGACTACGAGGGTGCGGAAGTGGTGGTGCAAGAGGTGCGTGACATTCTGGACAAGGAACAGGTGTCGCCGATTAAGTGGGTATGAAGCCAACAGTGGACTGTGCCGGAAGAAGTGGAAGAGCTTTTAGTGCGCACTTGCTTCCGATTGGCTTTTGCTGCTGTACCCAATACTACTCAAAATCGGAGTTAATTCTCTTCTTCTCTGTCTTCTTCCTCTTGTCTTGTTGCCCGAACCCGCAGGAGTTTGGCATAACGGCGAGGATACTTCGCCCACCAAGTGCAAGGCCACCACTCTTCCTCGCAAGTGTTTGTGCTCGCCCATTTTATCTCCCAACTCCCGGCAAGTCATGCGTGTCTGCAGCACAGCTCTCACTTTTGTCTGGTTGGCGCTGGCTGTCCTGTGGGTCTGCGGGCCTTATCCTGCGCGATCGACCCTTGTTGCCTACTACAGCTTTGATGGTATCTCTCCGTCCTTCCCTCTCTGTTTCTGGTCAATTCCTTAGCTCTGCATGTTCGCTCTGCACAGGAGCTACAAACCGAACCGTGGAGGGGCTGAGTGGCTACTGCCCCAGTGTTGCGAGCGGTACGTTGCCCTGTCGGTCGCGCTAACGGTTTGCTCCAAACAGAACAGCACTTCTCACAAGGCGTTCCTTTTCCAGTGGGTCAGATGACAGGACCCAGCATCACGTCGATGGGGTGCGTGTCCGGCGACTGCCTTCTCCCCGCCACTGGATCAATGCGTAATGCCCTAGCTTGTTTAACTCCGAAAGTACTAAGTACTAAGAACTTCGTTTGGCTGATGACACTAAAACGTCGCAGGGGTGAAGCAAAAGATGTTTCAGCGGGTAGCCGTGGCGAACATGATATCTTTCAGCGTCTGGGTGCGACCATCAGCGGCAGTGGCGGATAAAGCCACCTACATTCTCTTCCAGCCCAACCTGTTTCAGATAATGTATCTACCAGGCAGCCAGTCCTCTGCACAGGTACGTACGCCCTACTTCCCTTCTTTGGGACTACTGTGTCATTGACTGGCGTGTGCGGCCCTGCAGATGACGTTTTTGCTCTACCACTCCATCCGGTCAGTCTCCATAGTGTTCGTAAATGTTACTCTGCAGCCCAGTGAGAGCTACCACCTGGCGTGCATTTATGACGGTGAAAAGCTGTGCATACATGTAAACAACACCCTCGCCTCGGTACCACACCCACCTTCAATCCAAGCTTAGCCGCACTGCTGCCACAACCGCTAACCTGATCACTTGATCAGAACTGCATATCGCAGCCCGGGTTGACGCTGTCCGACCCTGAAGCTAACTTGGATGTAGGTTCCAACTACAACGACGCGCAATCAAGTTGGAAAGGCACCATTGATGAGGTTTGTTGTTGGATCGCCGTCCCCTTGTCACGAAGCTGCTCACCTTACATCACCAATCCCACAGCTCAAAATTTATGATCACGCGCTGACTCCAGCTGAGCTTGCGCTCCTCAGTGGCACCGCAGCCGCAGCCAACGATGCGCCTACCTCGCAGTTTGGTACGCATTAATTGATGTCTGGCGTGTGATCACCGGTGGACTACTGACAGGAATGATCATTGACGGCGCAGAGGTCGATGGGACCGTCTTGTCAGCAACCTCGTACACTGTGCCGGCCTACGAGAATCTCACGCTGAAAGCAATAGTGAACGACTCCAGCAAGGCCTTCTCTGGCGCTCCGCAGGGCAACGGATACGCCGACGGATTCTACTACACATGGCAGGCCCTCAGCACCACCTGCGGCGGCGTCACGATCTCCTCACCCACGTCGAGGAGCACGCAGATGTCCTTCAACGATGTCAGCGACGCCACGGTAAACTCACCCTCACCGAAATGTTTGACACACGCTCTTGACTGACCTGAGAATGACGCCCCATAGTTGAAGTTGTGCGTGTCGGACGGTGAGATTGCCCGCGAGACCACACTGGCGCTGAGTGCATCGGCCAGCAAGCCCATACTTCTCCGGCAACCAGCCTCTGTTGTCCAAGTTCCAGGTTTGGGCCTTCTATGCGCTAAGCTTCCGTTGAATTGGACGTAACTAACTGCTTTTGGGGCCACAGCGGGAGCGGTGGACTATGCCATTTCTGTGGAGGGCAGGAGCTTGCCGCCTCCGTTGTACCAATGGCAGATGCTGGCCAATGTGACCGTCAATCAGACATCAATGACCGCGCGCAGCCTCTACGAAGAGCTGCTGCAGGAGCGTCCACTGGACATTCACTACTCGATCTTGATGGCACGAGGTGCGATGATGGCTCGGGCGGAAGCGCAAGTCGAGGTATAACTCCCTGGTATACATGGAATATAGTACCTGAAGTTAACTCACTGTGCAACCATTGCAGGACTTTGTGCCAATCCCTGGTGCCACGTTCAGCACGCTGTTTGTAAACGGGACCGACGAGTGGGACGGTTCCACCGTCAGATGCTTGCTCTACACCACTGGCGGCACCACAGCCAGCAACAACTTCACCGTCGTGATCGGATCGGCCCTGCCCACAACGTACACACTGCACTCCGCGTTCCTGCATTCACCCTTTGCGTCGGCTGACAATACGCGGGTCACAGTGGCGGCGATTCGGGGGCCGATGATGCGGCGCTGATTGGGGGCATTGTCGGGGGCGTGGGCGGAGGCCTGCTTGCGTGCCTCCTGCTGCTCCTGGTGATCGCAGTTGTGTTGGTAGCCACCCGCCGGCGGAAGGCAGCCTACCACAAGCTCAGGCAACCAGACTACGAAGAAGTGGCGTTCGGCGACGTCAAGGGCGACGTCACCCTGCCCAAGAAGCAGGCCGAGGTAATGATGCCAAACCATAACATTGTGGACACAACGCTCATCGTGAGGACTGCTGTTGGGGCGCAGGAGTATCGGCAACTGGAACAGCTGCTGGCCAACCCCGACCATCGTCTCGCCTTTGCCATCTGCACGGTCGCTAGCATTGGCGAGCGAGACGCGGTACGCACCCTCCCAAGCACCTTCGCCCCCGATGACTCCCCTTTTGCTGACGTGACCAGGGCTCAGGTGTACCGTGCGCTGTTGCGAGTGCTGGCAGGCCAGTTCCAGGCCTACAACTTCATCGCGCGCACTATCACACACGAGGTGGCATCGGCTGATGAGGAGGGCACGCTGTTCCGATCCAACAGTGCGGCGGCCAAGCTCTTCACGCTCTACATGCGACAGATCGCGCTCAAGTATCTGTGGCACGTGTTGGTGCTGTCGCTCCACGCACTCAATGACAACGCCGTTGACAACGACAATAGTGTGTACCCCACCCCTGCTCATGATGTCCTGTTCTATGAAGCCACTTTCAACTGACTTGCGCGCAATCTCTCAAGCCAAAGGCCAAAGGAACATCATCGTCGTCGTCATACAGCAGCTCTCGCGTTTTTGGCAACAAGTACAAGGTCGACCGTGACATTGATCCAGAAGACGAAGGGACTAATTCAATGTCGATGGACATCCTGGGAGCGTCATCAATGGAGCTCGATCCTCAGGTTTGGAACTGCCACCATAACTTTATCGGCCGAGTACTGCCACACTGACCGTTGTACACCCGCCACTGCAGAAACTGGACGAGGCGTCAGACCTGGACATCAACACGCTCGAGCTCTGGCTCACAGCCCAAAAGATGCTCAAGCTCATCTTGCAGAGCGAAAAGAGCCTGCCGCAGGAGCTGCGCATGCTCATCCGCCGCATCCACGACGACGTACGTCCTCCCTTGGTTCAAGTTACCCTCGGCACTGGCTTGGGCTAACAGGTGGCGCGGACACAGGTGGCGGAGAAGTTTAGTGACGAGGCGGTGTTCCGGGCCATGGGCGGATTCTTCTTCCTGCGCCTCATCTGCCCTGCCCTTCTTGCTCCCCAGCTCCACGGCCTCCTCGACGAGCCGCCTCATCCAGTACGCCTCACCCCGTACATTCCCCTGCCGCCTCATCCAGCTTCTGCGCTCGTGATTCTCACTCAGTTGGTGTGGGTCGTCGACTGCCGATGTGGTGAGGACAGATGGCGCAGCGGCAGCTGATCCTGGTGACCAAGGTGCTCCAGAACCTGGCCAACGACACCCTGCCCGGAGCTAAAGAGGTAAATTATCGGCAATCCCTCCGTAGGCTTGAAGAAGGCCTGATGCATGTTGCTCCTATTTTGTTTAGGCGTACATGGAGCGGCTCAATGCGTTCATCGTGTCCAACAAGCCCGCCCTTGGTCGATTCTACGATCAGATCGTAGACCACCCCGAGCAGGGCAAGCTCACCGACCTCCCCGTATGGATTCCTCACCGACCTGGCTCGATTGACCCTTTCCTTGGCTCACCACAGCGTTTATCAGGTGCCGGCACGAGTGCACAATGATGCGCTCATCAAGCTGCGTGCGTTTTTGGAGGCCAACCTTGCCGGCGTGGAGGCCCACCTCCGTGCTGCTAGTGATGATGGCGATGAAGGCGAAGACATTGTTCGGGAGTTGCGGAACCTGTTGGACAAGGAGCCTGTGTCCCCGCTCGAGCGAGTTTAAGAAATAAGACGCAACCATGTTTCGTGTGAGCCCAACAGCTTGCCCCAATGAACACTCCCTAACTCAGCTTCTCTGCCCCCCTTAGCTCGTTTCCTCGCCCTTGCTCGAGAAAGGCGTTCTTGGGTGCACCACGGGCCAGGCAAAAACGTTGTTGCGGAACATTCTCACCTGGCCAATCGGGCGAGTGTGAAGTGCGCTTGTCCCTACTTGCATTTGTTACGACCAACCGGAAACAGATGTTGCGGCTTCTCCTCTTCGCCCGGAGAGACTCTCTTAACACCGACAAGGAAGATTCACTGGCGAGGCTTGTTGTGTTAGTTTTTGAATCAGCCATGCTCGTACCCGGCACACCGCTCTCTTTGGTGTTGGTGCTCTTTGCTATGTGGACCTTCGGCCTTGGCCCCGCGCAATCGACTCTGGTGGCTTACTACAGCTTTGATGGTGCCCTCCCTCCTCGACCTCCTTGCCAGTGAGTGCCACCCAAAAATATGCGGTGAACTAACACAACACACAGGAGCGACAAACCAAACCGTGGTGGAGGGGCTGAGCGGCTACTGCCCCAACTTTGCCGGACGTGCGTAGGTGTGGAAGTGGTTCCACGTATTGGTGCTAACCACATTCTACGCAACATTCACAGCTGGCAAGCTGAGTGGACCCAGCATCACGTCCACAGGGTGCATGTCTGGTGAGTGTCTTGACTCCGCCACTGGATCAATGAGTCCGTACCTCTCCACTTCTCAACCCCGGAGATGAGGGGTTTAATTAAGGCAGGTGGCGCAACACAATGTCGTGCGACCTTGCGCAGAAATGACACAGAAAGTTTTTCAGAGGGTCACCTTGCGCAGAAATGACACAGAAAGTTTTTCAGAGGGTTACCGTGGCCAAGGCGATCTCGCTCAGCCTTTGGGTGCGTCCATCCGCGGCAGTGGTGGACGGAGCCAGCATCCTTGTTTACCAGCCCTACGTGACGTCGATGTCCTACTTTCCCGGTCCCACTCCATGGGTGTGCTCTTCCTCATTTCATTCACTCTGTCACTGCCGCTGGCGCGCCCTAACCCAGTGTGTATGGACTGCAGGTCACGTGCGCTATCTACTCCAGCACACAAGGCAGCAGCCAAGTGCTTCTTTCCTTTGGTCTGCAGCCTGACACGAGTTATCACCTTGGGTGCATTTACGATGGCGAGAAGCTGTGCGTTCACGTTAACAACACCCTCGCCATGGTACCATACCACGCCCTGTGCTTCATCAGCCACCGACAGATCTTATCGCTCACTGGCCCGCAACTTGATCAGCAATGCACGCCTAGTCCCGGTTTCACATTTTCAGATGCCAATCCTGATTGGGAGGTGGGCACCGCCTCCGGCTTTGAGGCGTATCGGTGGAGAGGCACCATTGACGAGGTTCGTTGTGAATCCCCACGAACTTGAATGGACGAAGCTATTCACCACGCACCACACACAACGCCACAGTTCAAGATCTATGACCACGCGCTGACCCCAACGGAGCTTGCGCTGCTTGGCGGCACAGCCACGGCCAACGACGCGCCGACAGTCAATTTCGGTACGAATGCATAAGCCAGTCAGATTGAGGTGCAGAGCTAACAGGTGTGGTGGCTTGACGGCGCAGAGGCTGATGGAGCGCTCTTGTCGGCGACATCATACACCACGCAACCCTTCATCAACTTCACCATGAAGGCGGCTGTGACCGACTCTGGGCAGGCATTCTCAGGCTCTCCGCACGACAGCGAAAATACCAAGAGTTTCACCTACGCGTGGCAGGCCCTCAGTACCACGTGCGGTGGTGTTGCGATCAGTTCACCGGCGTCGAGGAGCACGCAGATGTCCTTCAACGATGTCAGCGCTGCCACCGTACCGCGTCTCCCCAAACCCACCGACCCTAGCATTCATGAAACTGATGTGTGGAGGGGCACAACAGTTGAAGTTGTGCGTGTCGGACGGCGAGATTGCCCACGAGGTGGCATTGGCGCTGATCGCATCGGCCAGCAAGCCTGAACTGCTCCGCCAACCAGCTTCTTTGATTCAAGTTCCAGGTACATCGCCACACCTACCTCTGCTGCATTGCTCTGCTCACTGCAACAATGATGATCACAGCTGGAGCAGTGGACTACGCCATCTCCGTGGAGGGCAAGAGCTTGCCGCCACCGTCGTACCAATGGCAGATGCTGGCCAATGTCACCGTCAACCGAACCTCGAATCCGGTCAATATCACTACACGTGGTCTCCACGATAGCATGCTGCCGGTGCGGGGTACCCAAAGCCTGTCGTTGTGTTCGGGCAGCTCACGCTGTTGTGGGCAGGCGGATCCGTTGAGCATCGTCTTTTCGGTGATGGCGGAGCGAGGCCCGATAGAAGGTAGAGAGGAAGTCCAAGTCGAGGTACCCATACACCCCACCCGATTCTGCATTGCACCAATTAACCGGTGCACCAAAACAGGACTTTGTGCCGATTGCTGGCGCCACATTTAGCACGCTGCTTGTCAACGGGACCGACGAGTGGGACGGCTCCACCGTCAGATGCCTGCTGTACACCACTGGCGGCACCACAGCCACCAACAACTTCACTATCATGATCGGATCGGCCCTGCCCACCACGTACCGCACAGATCAGTCCTTCCCGCTGTTTTCCAGACTAACTGGGAGACAGTGGTGGTGATTCAGATGACGCGGCATTGATAGGGGGAGTTGTCGGAGGCGTGGGCGGAGGCCTGCTTGTCTGCCTCCTGCTGCTCCTGGTGATCGCCGTCGTGTTGGTGGCCACTCAGCGTCGGCGAGGGGCCTACAGGAAACTCAGGCAGCCGGACTACGAGGAAGTGGCGTTCGGCGACGTCAAGGGCGACGTCACCCTGCCCAAGAAGCAGGCCGAGGTGCGAGATACCGCGCTATTGATCAGGCCTGAGGAGAGAACGCTGATTGGATGCGACACTAACACTTCCGATTGGTATTGCTGTTGGCGCACTAGGAGTATCGGCAACTGGAACAGCTGCTGGCCAACCCCGACCATAGGCTTGCCCTCGCAATATGCGAAGTTGCCGGCATGGGCGAGCGCGACACTGTACGCCCTCCCAAACTGCAACCTTGCAATGGCCTGGTGGCTCAAACAACAACAACAACGGGGAATGGCAGGTGTTCCGAGCGCTGCTGCGAGTGTTGGCAGGCCAGTTCCAGGCCTATAATCTCATAGCGCGCACCATCACGCTGGAGGTGGCGTCCGCCGACGAGGAGGGCACACTGTTCCGGGCCAACAGTGCGGCGGCCAAGCTTTTCACCCTCTACATGAAACAGATTGCGCTCAAGTATCTGTGGCACGTGTTGGTGCTGTCTCTCCACGCACTCAACGACAACGCCGTTGACAACCACAACAGTGCATCCTCCACCTGGAAGTTGAGACTATCAAGTAATGACATTGATAACTGACGCCAAGACAATGCAGGATCCAAAGAAGCATCGTCTTCGTCGTCTCACAGCAGCTCGCGCGTGTTTGGCAACAAGTACAAGGTCGATCGCGACATCAATGTGGAGGATGAAGAGAGCGGTTCAGTGTCGATGGATATCCTGGGCGCGTCATCAATGGAGCTTGACCCTCAGGTTTGGGACTGACACCAATCCATGCTGCTGGACATGTTGCGGGCATCTGACTAGTTGATGCGGCGTTGTACACCCGCCACTGCAGAAACTGGATGAGGCGTCGGACCTGGACATCAACACGCTCGAGCTCTGGCTCACCGCCCAAAAGATGCTCAAGCTCATCATGCAGAGTGAGAAGGTCCTGCCGCAGGAGCTGCGCCTCCTCATCCGCCGCATCCACGATGGCGTACGTCTCTTCCGTTCGCGGTATCTCTACTCTCCTTGTCTGCGAGGCTCACGGCAGCGTGATGACAAACAGGTGGCGGAGAAGTTCAGTGAAGAGGCCGTGTTCCGGGCCATGGGCGGATTCTTCTTCCTGCGCCTCATCTGCCCTGCCCTTCTTGCTCCCCAGCTCCACGGCCTCCTCGACGAGCCGCCTCATCCAGTACGTTCGCCCGATGCTTTACACACACGGTGATAGCCGGCTCAACATTCGATATGTGGCGGTGAGGACAGATGGCGCAGCGGCAGCTGATCCTGGTGACCAAGGTGCTCCAGAACCTGGCCAACGACACCCTGCCCGGAGCCAAGGAGGTATCTACTCTGCTGTCCTATCTTCATCCCTCCCATCTGATATCACTGATGTTTGGAGCTGCACTTCTAGGCGTACATGGAGCGGCTTAATGCGTTCATAGTGTCCAACAAGCCCGCCCTTGGTCGCTTCTACGATCAGATCGTGGACCATCCCGAGCGCGGCAAGCTCACCGACCTCCCCGTATGGATTTCTCTAATCACCGCACCCTGCCCGTCACGCTGCAACTCACCGCCCTGTGGTACTAGGTGCCGATAAGAGCGCGCAACGATGCGCTCATCAAGATGCGCTCCTTCCTGGAGACCAACCTCGGCAAAGTCGAAGCCGTGCTGCAGGACGATGGCGGGGATGAGGCGGAGGAGGTCATTGCCGAACTGCGTGGCCTCCTGCACAAGGACTCCGGAGATAAGGTGTAGGTCAAAGGCTATGTTCTATTTTGAAGGTTACAATGACGACGTGTCAGGCGTCGAGTCGCTCCTTGCTCTTCTTGCTCTTCAGCAGCCTGCGCGCTTTGCTGGCCTTCTTGGCTCCGTCGTAATCACCCGCGGCTTCCTGAACCTTGGACGCGTCGTCGTGTCGCCGTTCCTTCTTGATTTCGTCGGCTGCGGACTTGAGTTTCGGCGACTGCTCTGTTTCTTCGGCTTCTGCGAGCAGGATGCTAGTCGTGTTTGATCGCGGTCGCCCTTCCTTCTTCACAACCCGCGACGCCTTGCCAGTCACCAGCGAAGAGTCGTCGCTTTCGTTCTTTCGACGGCCGGGCGGACTCGCAGTCGGAGTTAAAGACTCGCTGCTCTTCGAGTGCTTGATCCGGCATCCGGTGGGGCCAGAGTCAGCGGAGGGGGGCTGCTGATTGGGCGCCTCCTCGCCGACAGGTAATATGTCGCCGGAATCAGCGCTGACAATCGTGCGGTCGATCTTGTTGCGTGCACGATAGCTCGCCGCCGGGGAGGACTGCGGCGACGAGATGACGAACAGACCCGGAGCCTTCTTGTCGGCCGCCCCGGTGACCTGTGAGCCGGCGCGTGGCTCGAGGTGCAGTGAGAGGTCGAACAGGAGGCTGTCGTCGAGCTTGAGCTTCTTCATAGTGAACAGCTCCGCGTGCTGTTCCAGCGTAGCGCGCGGCGTGAACGTGCGCGTCGTTGGCGTGAGGTCAAGATTGAGGCTGGCGGGTGCGGAGGGCTCTTCCGTGGTCGTGATGGTCGGCATCGACGTAGTACGCTTGATGCAGACGCTGGGTCCGCGCGGCGAGAGCGATGGCGGCGTGCGCGAGGTGGCGATCATCGACACCCGCGGCGACTTGAACTGGTCTTCGGCCACGCGCGCGAGGGCCTCAATGGCGGGGACCGACGTATGCGAGATCAGGGATGTGGCCGACCGCGATCGCGGCGAGTTGCCGGTTGACGACGAGCCGCGCGGCGTGCGGCTCTCGGAGGCGGGGCTCTGGGTGAACGGCACCTGTGGGATGACCGACGCCGGCGCGGGCAGATAGGTGGACAGGTCCAGCACGTTGGCGATGTCGGGAGGCAGCCGCATCTCGCGCAGCATGTCGCGGATTTCCTCGAGCTCGGCCATGCCGGCGTCGGACACGTCGTCGGCGAAGCCCTCAAAGTCAAGCGCCGTACCGGAGGAGAGGAGGGTGGCGCCACTGCTGCTGGCCTCCTTGGTGAGCTCGGAGTGGTCGATGGCGCCCGACTTGCGCTCGAGTTTGCCCTTGAACTTGCGACGGATGATCTTCTCGCGCTTCTTTGGCAGCGGGTAGCTGCAGTTCTGGAATCTGAGGAATTCGCGCAGCACCTTGGCCATGGTCCGCTGCTTCATCCAGTTAACCAGCATCTCTTCCTCTGCGCCGGCCTTGCCCGCCTTATTGGGCGCGTCGACCTCCTCGTCCTGCTTGTCGACCACCGCACCACTAGGCGTATCCTCCTTGTCGGCGAGACTCGTGACGACGTCGACCGCGCTTGAAAGCTCCTTCTCCTCCTTCACGAGCGCCTCGGAGAGCTCCTTCCAGTCGAAGACCTGGGGCATTCGCTTGGTGTGTGCTCGGCGGCTTCTTCGGCCTCCCACAAAATTGTCGCTGCTCTCCTGCATGCACGAGTCGGCTGATGGCTGCGCGTCGAGCTGCTTCCAGGCCTGGACCGCGGCCTGCTCCTCCGGCGTGAGCCTCGGGGACTCTTCGGCTCGCCACCCGGAAAGTAACTCCGATTCGTCCATCGTGGCGAAGGTTGAGGTCGACTTTCTGCCCCGCAGGTTGCGCATCTTTTCGCTGGTACCCTTCATGTACACCGACAGCGATCTGCGGTTGTGGTCATGTCGGAGTTAAAAAGAGTGGAGCGTGGGCATTGTCGAGCGGAGATACCTCACTGACTTCATGGAGAGCCGCTTTTCGCTTTCTTCGCTCTTTTCGATGTGGCCCTTCTTATGGAGCAGGCTCAAGCGCTTGTTCGAGGCCGACGACCCGCCGTGGACGCTGTGGCGGGGCGATGGGCCCGACATGTCGGGCAGTGCCGTCGTCGACTTTTCGATCAACGCGGCCGAGGCGCTGAGGTCCTCCTTGGAATGGCTGGCACTCAAGTCTCGGAGCTTGGATTCCAGCCTTACCGACCGGTCGGATTTGACCTTGAAGAAGCTGCGACGCTTGGTCGAAGTACGGATGCTGTTGTCGCTTGACGAGGGCGATGTCACCGACGTGGAAGTGGACGATGACGATGAAGACGAAGATGATGGCATCAAGTCGGAGTTGCCCTCGTCCAGGAACGTGAGATCGGTGAGAAAGAGTCCCAGGAACGGAACGCTTGGTGT
>CDFE01066139.1:1059-11099 GCA_000826465.1 Acanthamoeba mauritaniensis
ACGACACGACACGACACGACACGACACGACACGACACGACACGACACGACACACACACCACGATCAACAGTGAGCAGATCATGGACTTCACTCCGGCCTCGGTGATGAACAAACGTACGGGCGAGCAGTGGCTGGCGTTGATGAACGGCTCGCTCTACGCCCATCAGGAGAAATCGACCCTCCAGGTAAGCCTCACCCTACGTCTGTGGGCGTGGCTATTTCCTAAGCAAGGTGTGGCGGCAGGCGCTCGGTGCGGTTATGGTCACTTCCAATCCATGGTACTTCAAATCGGAGTTCTACGGTGCCACCGTGTTCCCTATCGTGGTACGCCTTGAACTGCCCCATGCCACCCGGCTGCGGGGAGAGCTGACCACCTTTGTTCTCTCTTTGCTTGCCATCAACGTCGATCGAGTGGCCATCTACCACCCGCAGACGCTGGTTGTGTTGCCCTGCTCGGCGGTTTGTATGTGGGGTTCGCCTTCTGACGCGATCTGTACGCGTAGGAGTTGTGCCAAGTGTGGAGCTACGGCGACATTTCGCAATGGACGATGAGCAGCAAAGACACTTGGGCCATATTCGTGGGCGACCTCTTCAAGCCCCAGTGCTTCACCTGCCATTCCCCATGGGTGCGCAGTCTTCTCCCTTTGCTCACCTCGCTAGCCGATAGATGCTCCATGTTCATGGTTGGAGCTAACCCCGTCTATGTGATCGCTCTGAACCACCACGACCACCACCACCACCTCGTGCAGGCGAACGAAAACAAGATGCTGTATCGCACCTACGCAGAGCTGGTCGCTGCGTCGACCGCAGGATGAACCGACAGCTGAGCGCTGCCGCGGCTTACTAAATAGTAATAAATAAGTATTGTGTTCGTGTCATACCCCCATTCAACAGCGCCATCAGGCTTGAACATTGTATCCAGGTCGAGCTTGACTTCACACGGCGGTGGCCATGTGCTGGTCGAGCATGCCGTAGAGGTCTTCCGAGACGTCCGGGTGCATCTTTCGTGTGAAGACGCAGTTCGACTCTGTCATCGGCACGAAGTCCTTGGGGCCGAAGTAGCACGGCCACGTGTGTGAGCCGTTCCTCTGCACGGGTCGCGGGTTTGATCCAGTTCAGCAATCGCCCATGAAACGGCGCCGTGATGGACCATGGTGCTTAGCTGTTGTGGTGGTTGGGAGAGGCTGGTGTACCTCATAGTTGCACTCTACCCAGGTGATATACCGACAGATCTGGGTGGTGGCAGCTGGAGGCTGTGTGGTGCAGCGCGTGCGTGGTGCAAGTGATGAGTGTCAAGGGGCAAGTGAACTTTCACACGAACAGGGCTGGTGGCGCACGGTGAGGCCCACGGTGTTGTTGAAGTGGCTGTTCATGAGCAGGACTTGGAAGAAGGACTCGTCCGGGATCTCCACTTGGGCCACGGCCATGGCCACCAGCACGTTGCGAGCGAAGGTCGAGGTCAGCGCGTACTCGACAAACTCGCGCGTCAGCGTAAACCACTGCACCACCCAACATGTTGTAAATAGAACTGAAATCTACAATAAACGAACAGAATAAATGAAAACGCACCTGAGATCCGAACTGGTCGGGCTCAGTGATGCCAGTGGGCCAGGACACATTGGCAAGTCGGGCAGACTTGTATGAGTGAACGTGGTAGTTGCGCTGGGGCTTACTGCCGTCGTCGCACACGAAGTTGGCCCGGTGCCGGCGCCAATAGGCCAGCCGCTTGACCAGCCGCTCCTGCCTCACCAGCGGGTAGGAGTCGCCCGACAGGGCAAGCGCGTAGTCCCAGTCGTCGTGGGCCCGCAGCAGCTCGGCCAGCCCGTCCAGCTCGTTCTGCACCAGGCCCATCGAACCCCACCCGGCCCGCACGTTGGCCTGCATCACCCGCACGTTCCCGCGGGCGCGAAACACCGCTGCGGCGGGCGAGGCCAGGTACTCGTTCAGCGCCCGGCGCCCCTCGTCGCTCATCTCGCGGTCCTCCACGTAGAGATAGTAGAAGTCCGGCCGCCAGATCGCGGCCATGAGACGTTGAGACGCTCGCACTGAGTCGGGATTGTGGATGAGAATGAGGTACGCGAGCTTGAGTGGTCGGATGCTGCCAGTAAATGCGGCGTTGGTGAGGTTGGATGCACCACCGCTCGGGGCGAACCCAGACGTAAGAAGGTAGAAGAAGCCCAAAAGGCCGGTCAAGGCAAACCCAACGGGATAGATGAAGCGCCAGACGAAGATGCGGTTTGGGGGCTGGCCGCAGAGCATCTGCGTCTTGTGTGTCGTGTGTTTGAAGATAGAGTGCTGCTGAGCTTTCCAAGGCTCTGCTTGGCTGGTCCTACCCGGCGGCCACACCTTTGAAGTTCGTGGGCTCCTTCAAGAGAAATTGGTGTTCTTTTGTGGTGCGGTGATAGTCAATTTTCCAGGATACCTAAAATGGGCAAAGCTCAAAAATGGGAGAGAGTTCGAAGAGTTCTCTGGGTGTAATTGGTCCTTGAATGTGTGTTTGAAATTCTGTTGTTCTCCTTTATCAGTGGTCCTACGCTTCAAGACACTGGGTTAGCAAGTTGTCCTTTATTTTCTTTCCAAGGAGCACAAGTTTTTTTTGATGGAGGTGGACATCATGCACACCTGAGAGCATCAACAAGATGATGAAATATTTGTATGTTTAAGGTGAGTTTTTCATACCCAATGTAGGAGGTAAAATTTGACTGTGTCTGGTGCCAGAAATGGATTTTTTAAATTATTTTTATATGCATTTTATTTTAGGTACCCAGTACAGTCGAATTTGATGCTCCTACCTTAAAATAGAGTCACTTTTTGATTTTTCTGAATAAAATGCACATCTGGGCCAGTAGGTAGGATGGAGGTTGTAGGTGACATGGTCCACCAGATGAAAAATGTACACATGTGAAATCTGGTGGGGAAAAGGCAAGTGAGCATTGTTTGAGTGTGAAGAGGGCAGTGAGGGTATCAAAGAAATAGGGCAACATTTAACTTGCTTGCTTCCTTCCACAAGTTGGGTGGCAGATGGGTGAAGCCAGGCTGAGAGGTCTGCAGCAGTGAGCAGCCAGTTGGAAAGAGATGAGGTGTTGGATTTGGAAGGAATGGGAGTAGAGGAAAGGTGGATGAAGTTGGAGGAGGGCAGGGATGAGGGAAAGATAGTTGATGGAGTTTGCTTGGTAGAGGAGGTGGCAAGGAGTGCTAGGAGGAATAGAGGAAATGAATGTGCTGGGACTGGATGTGGTGGGAAAAGATGAGGGTGTTGAGGTGATGAAAGGGTTGCAGGAAGCATCAAGAAAAGGAAGTGAAGGAGAAGTGGAGGAGATGGCAAACTTGGCTGCTTTGCTTGATCTGTACACCAACCTCATGATGACTAGGTGTCAAGAGGAGTTTCTCCACACCAGGTCACCCAGACAAACAGCAAAGTCAAGCACTTCAATCAAACCCTCAAGTCCATGATGGCTTGCTACACCAACAAAAAGCAGTACAACTGGGATGTCTATGTCCCAGTTGTACTGCTGTACACAGACCACACTAGCCCCCAGAAGTCAACAGGCACAAGCCTGTACCAAGTCCTATTCAGGCAACTTGTGCCTCCTCTGAAGGGCAGTTGTGATCAGTTGGATGACATGAAGCTGTCTGACAAGTGGATTGCCAAGCCACAAGAAGCTCAGCAAATCATCCATGAACAAGTAATGGTGGCCCAGGACCAAGCAAAGAACAAGATGGTCCAGCAGCATGACAAGAGACTAGTGGGCAGCTGCATACACGTCCTGGTCAGGCAGGCCTCAAAAGGCTGTGCAAGAAAGCTGGTGAAGAAGTGGACAGGTCCATTCAACATTATCAAGCAAGTCTCCCCTCAAGTCGTCCTACTCCATCACCTGAAAGGTCATGACTTCAAGCTCAACATGGAGCAAGTGAAGCCATATTAGCACAAGGACAGTCTCCTCTCCCAAAGCAAAAGAGAAGGAATACAAAGTCAAGGCCATCATTGACCAGTGCAACCAGAAGACAGGCTGTGAGTACAAGGTGTGATGTTCACTTCTAGTGGAGGTACGGAGCTAGAAGTGCTGTTGTTGTGGTTGTGGAATGTGACATATGGGCGTTGTATTGCATCATGGTGATTGGCTGTGGAGGCATTTAGAGTGCGCCTCACAGAGGTGAGCAGCATTCTTCTTCTCTCACCAGCTTGCATCACATCACACCACAGTCAGTTTTTGGCGTTTTGATCACCACCTCATCTCACCACCTTTCACCCACCACCACTCACCACCTCACCTCACCCACACTCACCCACCCCACCTTTCACCCACTCACCTCACCTCTCACCCACACTTGGAGCCCTTTACACCTTTCTGGCAAGCAGGCAGCAACCTTCATCAACCAGGCTGACGTTCAACAGCAGCTCCTGGAAGTCAGGCAACAAGCACCTAGCACAAGCAAGCATGAGCACTAGACTCTGGTGGTGTCCAAGCAGCTAGCTGTGGAACAAGCTCACTGGTCAGCAGCAGATCACAATCCCCTCACCCATCAGAACCTGGATCTACTGCATGAGGTCGCCCATCTCCAAGCAGTCCTGGGTTCTACTCCCAAGGTGGGCCCCACAACACCATCTCCATCATCCTCATCATCATCATCAACAGCAGGCGTCCCTACTCCAGGCCCTACAGTCCTGGGTCTTCCTACTTCCTTGGCTCATGTTGATGATGTCCAACAGGAGATGCTGCTCACATTCAGGGCGTGCATGGACAAGGTCAAGTCAGCAGTGGTGCTGTCTTCAGTGGCAAGTAGCCTCCAGCCTCCAGTCACCATCTTCAACAAGATTCAGCAGTCTCAGGACATCACCAATGCCCACTCCAAACACAAGCTAGACTCCTTAGAGGTCACCCATCAGGAATTGTTTGGTACCTTTACCTCCCTCACAGCAGCAGAGGCAGCACACATAAAGGCAGTCAAGGCCCTCAAGCTTCACACCAGGGCGATCTGGCTGGCATCCAAGTTGGGTAGCTGGGAAGCTGCAGAGCTGTTCCTCGGCATCTCGAAGTCAGTTGGTGGCATCAACATGTTGAAGTTCACCAAGATGCTTGCCAAGACAAGAGCACTTGTTGTCCTGTTTCCTGGGCCACTGCTTCAGCCCGCCACGGTGTGAGTATGCTGATTGGGACTGGGACGCACCTTGATGGAGCCCTTCACTGCCATGAGAACCCTGTGATGCTGTGCCCTCTGGAGGGTGTACTGGAGGTACTGTAACAGCCCACCCTGGTGATTGGTTCCAGGGCATGTGCTACCACTGCCACAAGGCCAGGCACATTGCCTGCTACTGCCCTGCCCTCCTGGCTATGGCCACTGGAAGCTCTACTCAGTAGAGTTGGTGTGGAGTGTGGGCAACCTGTGCCTGCGCTTGTGGTGGAAGAGGAGGTGGCGTACCTGGAGGAGATAGCAAGTAGGCTTCTCCTGGGATGGAACACTGAGGTGGAATACTACCTTGCTGATGACAGCTACACAGCTGGTGGTGGGCTCATGGAGGTCACAGCACCCAGTGCATGGATCAGTGCCTGGCTCACGGAGCACTGGAAGGAGTGGAAGTGTATGGGCTGCTTGGCCATGGTGCTCTTGTGGATCCACTTTGGCTACCAAATTCAACTTGTGGCCCCATGCCTGACATCTATGAACCCAACTTGTGCCAGTGCAATGACCATGCAGACTTCATTGACAAGGAGGTTGCCACATCAGTGGCAGGTGGTGTCCTCTGTCTGTGGCCACGACGTCCATGAGTCATATCTTGCCTGGCAGTTGTCCCTAAAAAGGGTGACCAGTGGCACCTTATTGTGGATATGCAGGCGCTCAACCGGTTCATCACAAGGATGTGCTTCTGATTTGAGGGCCTTGAGGTGCTGGCGTTGCTCATCCGCCAGGGTGACTACATGTTCACCATTGACCTGAAGTCTGCGTACTGGCATGTTGCCATGCACCCAGACTCCCTGGAGCTCATGGGGGTCGAGTGGTGTGGTGTGTTCTACATCTTCACTGTGCTACCCTTCAGCCTGAACCTATCCCCATGGGTGTTCACCAAGGTCAGTTGCCAGATGGTCAAGGTCTGGTGTGCATGAGGCCTCTGGCTTGTCCTCTACATGGATGACTTGTGGGTGGTGGCGGCAGGATGACTGCATTTGGAGTGGCTGGCCATGGGCATCTTGTGCAACTTGGCTGCATGGGGATGGACTCTCAACAATGACAAGTCTGCCCTCGAGCCCCAGCAGCAGGTGACGTTCCTTGGCCTTGGTGTTGACTTGTCCACTTTGGAGTTTGTCCTGCCTGTGGTGAAGCAGCTAGCCATTGGGGAGACTGTGTGTGCGCTGCTGGCCTTGGGTGCTGTGTTGGTCAAGGTGCTCCTCTCCCTGGCTGGTTGGCTGGTGGCCTATCAGTGTGCTGTGGAGCTGGCCTGACTCTACACTTGAGCCATGTTTGCTGCCACTGTGGGCTGGTGTACCTCTGATGTTGTTGGCTTTGACAGGCCACTTTGTGAGGAGCTTGCTTGGTGGCGGGACAACCTGCATTTCTGGTGTTGGCGTACCCTGTGAGTCCCTTCATTTGCACACACCATCACCACTGACGCCTCTGGTGTCACTGGTGGTGTGTGGGTCCAGCTTCGCAGACAGCTGGTACCTGTGCAGTGGATCTTCTTGGCGGAGCAATGTTCATGGTTGGCTGTGTTGTGGGAGCTGTACACCCTCCTCCTGGCAGTTGAGTTCTTTGCACCCTTGATGTTGGGTGGCCATGTCCTCCTCTGCACAGACAACACCAACGCCTGTGGTGCCATCAACAACGGTGGATTGTCATTGCTGGAGCTCACCTGCCTTGCATGGGACATATGGCATGTCTGTGTCACACACCACATCCACGTGTCCACAAAGTACCTACCAGGGTGCTTGAACAACATGGCTGACTTCCTCAGCCAGGACCTTGACCCAGCAGATTGGCAGCTCCTACCCACCACATTCCATCTTGTCAATTCCATCTTCAGGCCCCATTCAGTTGACCAATTCACAGCCTGGCACAACACTCAGCAGCCCCATTTCTGGTCCTGCTACTGGTCCCCAGGCGCTGAAGGCTGGGATGCTTTCACTGTTGACTGGCATGGTGACAACAACTGGCTGGCCCCCGACTGGAACACCATTCCACGAGTGGTGGAGCACCTCCACTTGTCATGCACTGCCAGCTCCCTGCTCGCCCCAGTGTGGACTTCCGCTTTGTGGTGGCCTGGTGTGGTGGACGCCGCAGTGGACTGCTTGCTGATTCCCTACTCTCCCTCTGTTGTCAGGCCAGCACATGGACACACTATCTTCAGGGGCAGAGTGTTGTTTGATCTCATCATCTTCTGCCTTGACTTCTCTGCAGTGTGACCTACCTGATTGGATTGTGTGCTGGCAGAATAGTCACCCAGGCCAGCTGCGCCCACAGACATATCTCCCTCTTGACAAGCTTCTGTCAGCGTGTGATCAGCTGTTCATGGCATCTAAAGCCAACAGCACATGGGCAGCATACTCTGGCACCATTCAGGCGTTCCAGGAGTTCTGCAGTGTGTATGCCCTGCTCACCAGACCAGCATCAGTCAACACAGTCACCATGTACCTGGCGCATCTGGGCGCAGCTGGCAAGGCAGCATCAGCCAGATCTGTGCTGTCAGCCATCACTACCTGGCATGGGGACACCAGTCTGCCCTCACCTACACTCAACCAGTGCATGCACAACGTGGCTAAGGGCCTGTCAAGGATGCTGGGCAAGCCACCTACCCCCAAGAAGGTCCTGCGCACCACCAACATAGAATGTGTGGCTTCTGGATGGTAGCCCCAACCCTGTTGTCCAGTGTTCTGTCATTTTGGTCATCCTTGGCTGGACATCATGGCTGTGGATTTTGGAACTGCTGGCCCTCACAGTGGGTGACGTCATGTTCAATGCAACATGCAGGCACCTGTTCATCACCCAATCCAAGACTGATCAAGAGCGTCATGGGATGTGGGTGGTTGTAGTGTGCAACCTGGACCCTGCCCAGTGCCCTGTCACACTGGTCCAACGCTACATCTCTGGTGAGCAACTTGGGCAGTGTGACTTCCTACTGTGCAGTTGGGTTGATGGCTGGCAACTCTCCTACACAAGAAAGGATTTCCAAAAGGTCATGGCTACCATCAGGTTACCACTGCAGGACTACAGCATGCACTCCATGCATCACAGCAGCACTACAGAGGTGGTGGCCCATGGCATGAACAACTGCCTTATCAAGGTGCAAGGCCAGTGGCAGAGTGCAGCCTATCAGTGGTACATCAAGCCATCAACCAACCTTATGGTCTGCATGACAGCCCCTAGTTCCACATGTGTATAGGTCTATGTTGGAGTTTCACTCTGCCCACACCTCACCCCCCCCCCACAGTACCGTAGCGTTGCACACCTGTGCACACACAATGCGCACACTTAATAGTTGCTCACATTGGAGTGTTGGGAGGTGGTGTTTGTGCAGTGAGTGTGTGTTTGGTGTGACAGACCAGCTGTCACTGAAGTGCCTACAACAATGGTCCCCACCCTTCCCTTCCTTCCCTGCTCTGGAGTCGCTTGAAGCGACCACAACAATGGGTTGGCTACACCACAACTATTTTAGTGACAAAAATCAGTGAAAACTCCACCAAATCTCCAAATTGTGCATTCAAAATTGCTGTGTATGCATATGTGCTGATTTTGCAAGAAGGCAGCACCAATTAACTGGTGTGCGGCGGTCCCTGTTGGTGTCCACTCCAGGAGGCTCTTTGTTCCCAAGCTGTCAACCTGGCACCACAAAAAAACACACTTGTCACCACAGGGATGGTTTCACCCCTTGTGGTGCCATTTCATTTCTTCTGTCAAAATTTATCTACATGTGGAATTGGTGGCTCCTGTTGCAAGGTGTTCAAAATCAAGCAGATCATTATCCACAACCATCCTCAATTTGTATTGACAACCCATCTGTTTTATGAATGCTCACCCATTCTTCATTTTTACCAGAGCCAAAACCAGCCAATTAATTGTTGATTGGCACCACCAAAACACAAAGAGGCAGCAACAAAGTGACAATACACCATCAAAATGGGGTTTGTTTACACTAATTTTTCATGGTCATTTGGCTACTCACATTTCATCTGGCCAGAGGTTGTAGGTCAAGTGTCCTCAATGCTTCTTCTGTGGTTTTGGCATTGGCAAGTAGCTGTAGGAGGCTTTTGTTGATGTGGTTGATGATGATTCTGAGAGTGTGCTTGGAGTTGGTATTGGTGTAGGATTGAAGCTGTACTGCTTGGTTGTCGCCGCGGAGGAGGGGAGTGCCAAGGTCAACGGTGTGAGCCCAGAAATTTAAACCAGCAAAGCTCCGGTCGCCGGGCGGGAGTGTTTGTTCGTGTCTTGCCACTCACTCGTTTATGAATCTTATCCTCGGTCCCCTGTACCATACCCCCACCCGACCTCCAAAAAGACTAGTTGATATTACCGTCCTATGGCCACCGTTCTTGCTGGATCGAACGACAAGGAGAAGCTGGATGACCTCATCACCCGCACCCACAAGGACCAGGCCGTTTGGTTCCTCAACGCCGTCTGGGAGGTACCGCCGCCACTGCTATTTTTTAAATTTAGTTATTGATGTTTAAACTGCATAGGATCATACACTCACCGCCTGCAATACACGATGAGCAGGAGTTTGGCGAGAAGGAGGCGGAGAAGGTGTGGTCGTTCGTGCACAAGGCCATCGAGCTCGACGAGGCCAAGCGCGCCGAGGGCTGCGACCTGGACGAGTTCCAGGCCCACCGCTTCCTCGAGCACTTCAAGGAGACCCTCACCGTCCAGGTAACCCTCCCTCCCCCCCACCTACCTCCGCCTTCGTTCTTTGTTCCCTGGTGACATCACCCCCGGTGTTTGAATTGCGTTGACCGGGCGACTATTCGGTGTCGACAGGCGATGAGGGACCGGCTGAGGTCGACGGGCGCCATCGTGGGCACCGTCAAGCGCGTGCCGCTCACCCACATCCTCAC
>CDFE01066199.1:0-16748 GCA_000826465.1 Acanthamoeba mauritaniensis
GCGACGGCCAGGACGCGGCCAACCTGCGCCGCGGCAGCGTCGGCGCCCTGTCGTCCCCGGCGTCGGCCTTCGTGGCCGGCACCAGCAGCGGCCGCCCGCAGCCGCCCACGGCCCGTCGGGCCGTCCACACTATGACGCCCCAGCAGGGCCGCCAGTTTGAGATCGGCCGCCGCCCGACCGATGCCACGGCGACCGTCAACACCACCGCAGATGCCACGTCAGGGTCTGCCGGCAGCGCTGCCACGTCATCATCGCCGTCGGCCGTGTCGCGCGAGCTGAGCGGGTTGTCGCTGCAGAGCGGGTCCAATCGACGCAGCGTGCTGTCGTCGTCGCAGACGCTCACGGCTGTCGACGACGCCGTGGCCCACATCAACGTCGGCGACGGAAGCGAGGGCGTCGGCAGTGAAGTCGGCGGTGGCTCAGGCGGCGAAGATGCCCCGGGGCTCGCGCGGGAGAACAAGCGGCTTCAGTTCAAGGTGGCCGAGCTGGAGCGCGACCTGGATGAGCGCGAGGAGATGCTCAAGGAGCTCAAGCGCGAGATCGTGAAGGACCTGCGCGAGCTGGCCGACAAGCACCGTCAGCGCGACGACGAGATGCGCCAGCTGCGCGACGAGCTGGCCTTTGCCCACCAGAAGCTGAACGAGCTCCAGCCCCACAAGAGCGAAAGCGACCAAAAGAACGAAAGCGAACAGAGCGAAAACGGCGCCAGCGGTGACAAGGACGCGGTGATTCGCGACCAGCAGCGGCAGATCGAGGGGCTCAAGGCGCAGCTGCAGGAGCGCATCGAGGAGGAAGCGGCCAAGATGCGGGAGAAGGTGCGGTTCGCGATCGACAAGCTCAAGCAGGAGCAGGAGGCCGAGATCCGCCGGCTCTCGCAGCAGAAGGTCGGGGCCGCCGGTGGCGCCGGCGACGACGCCGACCAGCTGCGGCAGGAGAACGCGGCCCTGCGCGAGGAGGTGAAGCGGGTCGTGGAGAAGATGGACGCGCTCGTTCGCAAGGCCCACCAGTGTGCGTTGCCCCCTCCCTCTTATCTCTCGCCTTCGTTCTTCTTTCTTTGTTCTTCTCTTCTCTCTTTTCGGGCGAGAATGATCTTTCATCGCGCCCCACATTCGCGCTCCGGCTGTGTCGTCGTTCGTCTTCGTGTCACGTGCTTACATACTCCTCCTCTCTTGCGTGTCGTGTTGTGCGTGTCTACATATCTTCGTTTCCCCTCCCCTGCTTTCCGGACCACAGAAATGCCCTGCGTGTCGTGTTGCTATTCTATGCTTGTTTTTGCAGAGTGTCATCATCATCATCATCTCTCTCTTCGCTTCGTTTCGCTCTTCTTCTCTCTTTTTCACGAGTGATGTACCACGTGGGCACCTGATGTACTCCTATTTACGTTCATTTACGTTCGCTTCATTCGCTCTCCTCTCGTTTCTTCGCCTCTGTTTCTCCTTGGTTTCCGCGGCGGCCCCTCCTCCCCCAGTGCTGCTGGGCGCCACAGGGGCCGACGAGGCCGCGGCGGTCGAGGCGGAGGCAGAGCCAGTCGGTAAGCGGGCGGATGACGTCAGCACCGCCAGTGACACCGAGGGAGGCGTGGTGACCTACGGCCACAGGAAGGTCGCCCTGTCCCAGCCGGACCCGGGCGATGAAGATGACGACAGCGATGACGAGGACGAGGACGATGATGACGACGAAAGTGACGAAGAGGAAGAGGATGATGCGAACGACAACCTGTTGCGGGCCGAGGCGCTCTACGACTTTGCCGCCCGCAACGAGAACGAGATTAGCTTCACCAAGGGAGGTGCGTGATCCGTCTCACTGCGCCGCTCTTGGAAGTCCGCTCATCAAACCCACAATCGCCGTATGTCGTGTGGCGTGTGGCGTGTGGTGTGTGTGTGTGTGTTTGTGTCGTGTGCGGCGCGTGCAGAGATCTTGATTGTGCACGAGAAGGACACCAGTGGGTGGTGGAAGGCCGAGGTGCGCAGGAAGCGGAAGAAGCAGCGGCGAGGCAGCGCCACCACCACCAGCGGCGCAGCTGCGGCGGCGGCGACGATCGGGGTGGTGCCCTCCAACTACCTCCGCGTCCTCTACCAGGCCCCCTCCTTCAACTTCAAGCTCTCCTCCAAGGTTCGCCATTTTTGCATTTTATTTCCCGTTTATTGATTTAATAATAATAATAATGATAATAATGATAATAATGATAATAATTGCATGAGAAATGAATGCGCGATTATTTATTTATTTATTTGTTTGCAGGTGAATCTGTCGATTAGGGAACTGCAGAAGAAGTGCGGCTTCATCACGCCCGAAGAGACGAAGAAAACCGCCACGACGAAGGAAAAGAAGAAGAGGAAGACGAAGAAGACGACGAAGAAGAACGAAGATGACGCGTCAACCAATGCTGGCGGCGGCAATGCTGGCGACGACGACGAAGAGCTGAAGAGCATCAGGCAGCGCACGGCCTCTATCTCCGAGAATCGGGCTGAGATGATCGCCGGCGTGCAGGCGCTGCTGCTCGAGCAGCGCGGCTTCCTGGCCCGCCAGAAGGAGCTCCTCCGCACCCGCACCCCCACCGCCCGGCCCGACCTGGTACGCGACCTTCAGGCCCCCGCCGCCGGCAGCGGCGAGGCACCGTCGACGTCCACGGTCGCGGCGGCGGCCCTGGTCCACCTCACCCGCAGCCGACCGACGATCTCCGGCAAGCGCCGGCCCAGCCGCCGGCTCCGCTCGGCCCACGTCAACTCCGACGCCCGAGCCCCCACCGGCGCCGGCGACGAAGAAAACGAAAACGAAAACGAACAAGAAGAAGAAGAAGAGCGAAACGACGAACGAAACGAAAAGGAAAGCGAAAGCGAAAGCGACGAGGAGGAAGAACGAGAAGGGGTAGTCGATGAAGAGCAGGAGACGACGTCGATGGCGACGATGATGAAGGAGCTGCAGTGGCGTCTGGAGAAGGCCGAGGAGGTGATCGAGGCTAACCGAATGGAGCTCGAGATGGCGACGGAGAAGGAGATGATCCTGCGCCTCGAGATGCGGTCGCTCTCGCTCGAGTCCAAGACAAGCCAGGCCGAGGTCGAGCTCGAGCGCGAGCGGGCGGCCGAGCTGGCGGCCAGGGTCGAGGCGCTGGCCGAGGCCGTGCGCGAGCGCGAGGCCGAGATCGCCCTGTGGCGCACCTCGTCCCGCACGAGCGTCCGCGCGGCGGAGAACGAAAGCGACGACGTCAAGGAAAAGGCCGAAGACGGCGACACCAACAAAGAAGAGAGAAAAGGCGAAGAGGCCCACGTCCAGGGAAAGAGCGAAGCCGAAGAGGCCACGGCCGAGGTCGTCGTCAACAAGAACGAAAAGGTCGACGCCTCATCGTCGGAGCGGCTGATGGAGGAAATCATGGCGCGCAACCGGAGGGTCGAGGAGCTGGAGCTGGAGGTGCGCGAGCGCGGCGAGGTGATTGAGAAGCTAATGATGGAGGTGCGCGCCCGCGAGGAGGAGAGGGATCGCGAGCGCGAGCGGGCCGACGCGGAGAGCTGGTGGACCGAGGAGCGCCGGCGCCTTCTCGGCCTCATCGGCACACCACCACCCGCCGCAATCGATGCTGACGTCAGCACTGCCACGCCAGCACCCACCACGCCCAACACCTCCCCTACGCCGGCGCCAGCCCCTGCCGAGCTTGACTTTGCCAGGGGCAACGCCGTCGAGCTCGCAGAGCTGAGGGAGCGTGCGCAGCTGCTTGAGGCGGAGAAGGCGGCGCGCCGGGAGGAGGAGCACATCGGCGAGGAGCTCATCCGGCTGCAGGCCCAACTAATCGCCCGCATGGCCAGCATGGTCGCGGCCGATCCTACCGCCGCCGCCACGACCGCGGCTCAGCCGTCGCGCGAGGACCAGACGGCCGAGGTGCGCCAGCTGCTCGAGGAGTTGGAATACCTGGTCCGCAAGCGGCAGGCGCTCCTCGCAGCCCGCAAGGAGCTGGCGGCCGACGCTGGTGCTGAGAAGCCGGCCGTCCGGGCGAGGCGTGCGACGACGGTCATGGCGATGAGGCGACGCTCGATCTTCCCGGCCGGCGCGGCTCCGCCACCGTTGCCCTCGTTGCCCTCGCTGGCCTCCTCGCTCGCCAAGGCGGCCACGTCATCAGCGGCTGGTGGGGCTGATGACGTCAGCAACCCTGAGAAGGATGAAGCCGCTAGTAAGGCGGCGGAGGTGAGGCCAACGGTGGTGGTCGGCGACAAGCGGGATTCGGGCGGGCGGGAGAGCTCGAAGAGGCTGTCGTCGTCGCCGTCGCCGCCGCCGCCTGACGGTCCCCTCATGCGGGCCAAGGAGAAGAAGATCCGCAAGCTGACCGCCAAGCTGGCCAAGAAGAAGATGGAAGGCCGCGGTGCGCACACGACACGACACACAGCACATGACACACTACACACGACGCACAACACTCACCAGGGGGGTGTATGCGCAGAGGTTCCGGTGGAGAGCGGACCGGAGTGGGTGCTGGACGTGGTGGTGCCGGAGTGCGTCGGCTGCCACGCGCAGTTCACCCTCATCAAACGCCGACATCACTGCCGCAACTGCGTACGTGTCTCCCCAGCGCCGCACACGCGTACGGTCTGATCGCCGCGCGAGTGTCGGTACACGACACGATGGCGCAATGAGATGACTCACACAAGTGTGCTGTGTGTTATGTGTGTTATGTTGATTGTCGCACAGGGCAAGGTGTTCTGTGGGAAATGCACGTCGCTCTCGTGCAGCATCGAGGAGCTGGGCTACACGGAGCCCGTGCGCGTGTGCCAACCCTGCTTCACGGCCCTCCACACCCACCAGCCCGTGGCCGCCGCCGCCGCCCAACAGCCACCTCGTATACCAGCGGTGGACAGTGACCACAAGCCTTAACGCTTCACACACTTATTTGCGGCGCAGCTGGCGCGGTGTTCTGAAAGTGGCGGAAACCTTTCGCGCCCAAACTCTCTCTTTGGCCGAAGAAGAGAGTCCACTGCCGGAACAGAGCCAAAAATGACAAGCGGCAAGGGCAAAGTGCAGAGAGGGTAGGGGCAGCTTGGCAGCAAGGAGACCGAAGGATTGTCAGTAAGGTACTTTCCCGCGGATGAAGTCGAGCGACAGCGGTGATGTTGTTTCCTCTTTCGCTTGTGAGCTGCCTGTCTGGGGAGTGGGGTTGGGGGGGGGGGAAGGAAGGAAGGCAGGAAATTAGTTTGTGTGAGCTTGCGCAAAAGGGAGGAAAGAGAGAGAGAGGCGGCGAAGGGGACACAATACCTGGTGACTTGTTCCATTGATGGCGGAGGACACAACAACCTTCGAGTTGACAAGGATCACATTCCGGTTGCCATTGAACACATGCTGGTTGCTTTTTTGATCTAGTGTGGTGCTGATGTGCGTGGTGCTGCTGGTCTTGCCGCCCAGTTTGAAACTCATTGCGTGTCCAACTCTTCTTCGTTGTTGGCTTTCGCTTGCAGCCACCTTGATCGATACACGAAGGCTGCCGCGATTTAACCACAACATTCCCACAGCAACACAATTAAATGTTGACCAATCATGTTCACTCCCTATTCCTGAAATTTATATATATGTCGACGCATAAAAGCGAGTTACAAGGTGATACCTGGCCCTTTTTGTGCACAAGAAGACAAATGGACAGACCACACCAGTGATGACGATGTATGAGGTGGACCTTACCCTGGCGGTGGACAGCAGAGAAAAGTGCAGTCATTGCTCCCAACAGCATCCATACTTCTTGGTCACCTGTTCATTGTGTGGCCAGAGCTTTTGCTGGGGTCTCCTCAACCACTGGCAAGCGACTGGTACACAAACAAGGAAAAAAACAACAACAATCTTGATTAATATCTTTTCTCTCTTCTTTCCCCCCCCCAATCAATAGTGTCAGGACACGCTTGCACTCCAGTTGGATACATGCTGGTTGCTCAGCTGGTGGTCCAATTTACGCCAGCCATCCTGTCTGTGTGGGCCCACAGATACACCAATCCAGCTGATGAAGATGCTGTGTTTGATCTGGCCTGAGTGCACTCCTGGGATAGTTTGAGAGTGTACCAACCTGTGGTTGACCACATGATCAAGCTGTTCCCTAAGGTATGGGCGAGGCTGGATGGCGAGTGGACATTGATCACTGAGTACAACTGCACATCTTTGACGTTCATCCACAACCATTGGGGCACCCACAGGCAGTACATCAAGAGCAACATCCTGTCGTTGGAGGTCAAGCACAAGTACACCACAAACCAACAGCAGCCATATCTTCACCCAGAACACCAAACTCCAGGGCACCACCCATGATGGCATGGCTGCATACTTCAGCAGGTGCAAGCATGAGGAATCAGTGGCCTACAGCACTGACAAGGACTGGGGCTGCCAGAAGGACCTGCGCGGAGCTGCTTTTGATTCCTCTCATCACACAGCCCACACCAAAGGCCAACTTCACTGGCAGCACAACTGCCTGACACACAGCAGGTGCACAATGGCTGGCCCAGCAAATGCTGGGGAGGTGGTCTACATGAGGGTCCAACCAACATCCTGTCCACTGGGTGTGGACAGCAGCACAGCTGGGAAAGAGCAGGCCCAGAAGGCACCACCAGGGAATCCTTCACTAGCAAAATCCATGGGCTCCAAAGGATATGTGTGTATGTCAAGCTGTTCCCAGATGCCACGTAATACACTTGCCACGCATGCTTGTGCTTTCAACTACACAGTGCAGCCAGCCATGGGGACACATGTTTGAAAGCCCACCCATTCCCTTTTGCTAATGCCAGTGTTGGTGGGTTTCCACTCCGCCACACCAATGAAGGGCCCTGCAGGGCCAACAGGAGGCTGTGCTTGGCTGCAGTGACAAGCCTAAGGCTTGGGTGTGAAGATGTCCTTGAGGCCCTGTGTGCACTGGGGGTCTTCCAGCACTGTGACCACAATGTGTGCTTTTGTCAACAACCCCAACCCAAGAGAGGAGAATACAGGGTTTCCAAGAGTAAATGAGTTACAGAGAGAGAAGAAAACAGGTCTGCACGCAGTCATGCAGGGCAAACAATCAAAGGCTTGGGCAAACCCTCTTCTTTGTTGCACATGGTGATGTCCCCTCATTGATGGGCCAGAGTGCAGGAGCCTGTGCTTGGCTACAGGTGATGTGACCCAAGTTCATCTGGGGGTCATGAGTTAAGGCAGGGCAGCACCAACATGGTGTTCAACATCAGCAAGGAGAAGGTGTTTCACCACAACCAGCACCAGCACCACACTCCATTACTCATGCCCAGCAGCCTCCAGGCCTGCCTGCTTGAACTAATCCTCCTCTTCCCCCCTGCCACCCTCTCACATTTCATACAAAACAAACCTACCTCCAGAAGAAAGATGGAGAGGAAGTGGATGCAAATGATCAAAGACTCTACTCCCTCTTTGGTATGCCTACCCCTTTGTTTACCTATTACATACAAGCAGTTTCCTACCACTTGCTGTGGGATCCATCCCAGCTGTAATTGTAGCCCCCAATTTTTCATGGCCCCCTCTCCATTCTTATTCCATCCAGCTGTATGAGTAGCTGTCATCTGCTCACCCAGGGAGCCAACCCTGCATGTTACCCTTCGTGCCCCACTACACACAACGTGTCCTATAATAAATTGTTGCACCATCTCCAAAACTTTGCCATCTTATCTTTTCAACAGAATATTTTTTCATCTTACTCCCCCCTCCCCAGCTTCCCACGCCCCTCCATCATCCCCATCCTCCCATACTCCCCAGAGGCACTGATAGGCCCTGAGCCACATAGACATCACCACGCCTGAAAATCACCCAACCTCTGTCTTGGCAAGACACTGGGTGAGAGAAAATGAGCAGGCTGTACCCCCCATCTGCTGCTGCTCCCCCGCCCTCACCCCCCACACGCCTGTTAGCATGGTGGTTGGCCTGACATTGTTGGCGCGCCTGAGCTTCTTGCAGCCCTGACCTCATGCTTATGCAACTGTGATACCTGATTCTGGAGCTCATCATCACAGTTTTGGATTCAATGATGGTGATGGTTTTGCTGTTGAAGTTCTTTTTAGCCTGATTGTGTTCCCCACAGCTCTTGGGGCACACAGCCTGCCCCCAGTGTCAATGAAGAAAACACTTTGGCACCTACCCCCCCCCACGCCAGCCATTGAACACCACCTCCCCACATCCATCCCAGGTACATGGTCTCTTAGAAACACTCCTCACTAATCCCTCAGTCCACTCTATCCCTGGTCTCCCACAAGGACTGGCATGGTTTCTGCTGACAATGCTCACCATTGTGCTCCTTCAAGCAGTGTTTGGCAAATGCTTGCGCCCCATGGTCAAGGGATGCCAAGCCCATGAGTGGAAAGTGGTTGTTGGTGTGATTTCAACGCTGCCCTCCCATCGACCATGGTTGCCCAGTCCACTACAAGAGGTGCGAAGGTCTGCTGGGTTTGTTGTCTGCCAAGGGAGGCATGGTGGACAGCTTTCAGACTGTGCACCCAACATCCACTAAATTCAGCTGGCATAAATTCATCAAACACACACGCCCTGGAAGACCCTCAGTGGCAGTGATATGGACCTTATTATGTCCTACCTTCAAGTAGGGAACCACAGCAGGTGGCCAGCACAAGTCAACCCTTCCACAAGCAGTACAGATGTAAGGTAGTGGGAATAGTAGATGACAGCATGGCCAGACCACCCTATCACCACATCCATCCAAATTGCCCCCAGCCCATCCTCCCTCACTCCAGCCAGGTACAAATCTGCCACTAGAAAGTACACCTTGCACCAACTGGAGCACCCACACCAAGGCCAAATTTGGCTAGGACCTCCTGGCCAGGGTCCAGGAGCTCTTGGCTTTGCCCAGTTGGGAGATGGGACTTGATCAATGGCAGCATGGTTGCTGGGTTGAGGTGCTAGGCGTGGGCCAAGCTGAGGGATTTGGATTGGGTGGGGCATTCACTGCTGATGCAGCATTGGCCTACTCACTGACCCAAAAAAGCATCCACCATTGGTCCCAAATTACCCAGGGAGCAGATACAAGACGCCACAGGCGCCATGGTGTCCTCACACATGTACAACCATATTGTCAACACCACAGGATGCACGCCAGGCAACCAAGGGATAGTGTTCAATGCTGAAAACAAACTTAGAGAACTCAATGGATTTTCCCCCAAGGAAAGGGCAACTTCACAACCTCCACTATCATCACCCTACCAACACACTCACCATCTTCACAGATGGATCATGCAAGAACGGATCATGCTCATCTGATCTTCCTGCTGGCGGTGCTGGTAAGCCAAGTCAGCAGTGGCCCACCTGTTCATCATAAATGGCATGTCCAGCTTTCTGACCTCAACATCTTCATCAACAGTTCTTGTGTTGTCAGCAGATTCCGCTATGGCCAGGGCCTGTCACAGTTGAGGCCAGGCTGACAGCCTCCCCCTACCCTCCCTATGGATTTTGTGAACTCCTGCTCCATGATGACTGTCACTATGTGTTGGTGGCCTGCAGCTTGTTGACCAACAGTTCTCAGTTCAAACTACAGCTTGTATCGTTTGGATTCTCTCCACCTCTCTGTTGACAACAACCTGGCCCAACTGGCGGTGGGTTACCCCTTTGGTTTGGTGGTACTACCCCTCCCAACTTTTCGCCCCAAAGCTCTGTTGAGGTGTTGAGTGAATCTCACCACTTCTTCTCTTGTGGCAGATGGGCCAGCCACAGTTCACCCTGACAACCCACGTTCTTGTGCTGTGAGATGTGGCAACATCACAGCTCATGCTGAAGACCTGGACCAAGCTGCAGGCTGGTTTGAATTTCTTTTTCGCCTTTTGGGGATGTGGTTGGTGGGCAGCAGCTGAGCTTGTGTGGCATCCAGCCCTACGCCAGCTTCAAGTAAAGATTTTTATTATTGTTATTATTTTGGATATCCATGCTGGGGATGACAATGTTAGATGTGCTGTTTTTTTACTTTCATTGCAGAGGCTGGCACTGAGTCTGAGGCTTATGCCAATGATGCTTGTTGCAGTTGCTTGATGATGCTTGCTGTTGGCACCACTGATGCCAGAGGTGTTTGGTACTAGACACACATTGCTGTTGGCACTTGCACATGTCAGAGCTGAAGTGGGATGTGCTGGTTGTGAGACATGAGTGGGCAATGTCAATGGTTAGTCCACCTTACCTTATCACACAGAGAAACAGCTAAGCCAGTGAGGACATGGGCAATGATTGTACCACGCTTGTCAACACCCTCAGCGACCTGACATCAGGCTGGTGTTTCATGAAACCTTCCACAATAACCAGACTTGCCTCAATGACACCAAAATGATGTATTAGGTGAATAAATGTTCATTCACAGGTGCGCAGAGCCTTGTGTCTCCTAGGCCTTCTATGTTCACCTTGTATAGAGTATCAATATGCAGCACTGTTGAGCAGAGCAAAATGAGGGCACTCATGCTTTGTGTCTCCATTTTATTAAGTTGGCAAAGACACCTGATGATTAAGTTACTTCCTATCACATGCCCCATGAGCAAACTCAGCAGACGTTCTAGACTCAGAAGGTCACAGAGTGATTTAGTGTGGTCCCAACTTTGTGGCTTGGTCATGTTGGTCAGTTTGTGGAGCATGCTTAGAGTCAACCTGATCATGTGATGGCATCATGTTTGGAGCACTGCTGATGGTGTGGCTGGTAGCAATGCATGTGGTGTGGGCAGTGATGACACTAGTGACATGGTCATTGGCAGTAGTAAAGATGATTGAGGGGCTGAGCTGTCCCACTTCAAGATGGGGGTACACCAGTGATGGCAGCTTCACCAGACTTTTCAGCAGCATGCACCACACAGTGCAGTTTCAACATTCAGCAACTCTGTTGTGCTCCAGTGTGGGAGGACACAGCGTCATGGATGGTGCTGTGCTTGAGGAGTAGCTTCGCCACATTGTTGTTCTTGTCCTTGACCTTGCTCATAGGTAGATTGTGGTGTACCAGCTGTGGTTGTCCACCAATGAGATGAAGTAGTCCCATCTGTCTCATGTTGACAGACATCAGTCCACACATGTCACTGTGCCACCATGCCTACTAGTTCTGGGGCCAGGCAAACCTGTGTTGTGGTCATGAAAACTGCGCCTTGCCAGGCAGCTCAATGCAGAGCCAAGGAAAAAACAGAAGAGGTGGTGGTAGTTTCCAGGACAGTTTTGCCAAATTAAATTTGAAGTGAAGGAGCAAAAAGGATACAGCACAGTGGATTCCTAGGTGAGTACTAACACTGCCTGGTGCAGCATAACTTCGCTGTTAGGATGGGAAGCGCTGCTTTCTGCGCAGTATGGCTGTATTCAATGGTAGCAGGTACACCTGTTTGTGCTTGGGAAAGATAAAAATAAGCATCAATGGCTGCCATTTTGATGTTTTTTGTGATGTATCAGAAACATGCATGGGTCATTGCATGGCATTCTGGTTGTGTGGTGATTGATGGTGGTTGGGTCATGGTGTGTGGTGGTCAGTGTGTAGAGGTCAGGTTGAGGTGGTGTGGTAGCTGGGTTGTGGTGGGGGTATGGTGTTTGGGTTGTGCTTGGCAATTGATTCTTGGGGCCAAGGTCTGGTGGCTGTGCACAAGTTGGGGTGAGTTTATCAGTATAGTGTCAAAAGCCAGTAGCACAGGGAGAATGCACCATAGCATGAACCAAGCTTGGTCCTCTACATGTCCATCTGATCAGACTTGTCTTGGTTGTCCTCTTGGTATTTGTTGTAATCATTGCCACTGCTGTTGTCTCAGTCTTCATTGTTATGATCATTGTTATTGCTGTTGTTCTCATCACCTGCATTGTCCTAATCATCAGTGAGTCCTGCTCATAGTGGGCAAGGTCATCATCAAGTCCTTGAGGTCTTGTTGTGCAGTGGTGTGTGGGCAAAAACCATAAAATTATGGCCAGATGATGTTAAGCTTGTGTGGGGCTGTCCCTGTAGGGACCCTGTAGGTGTAGGTGTCCATGCCATAAAGTTCTTTGTTACAGAGCTGTCAACCACACAACAGGAAACACACTTGCCCCACAGGCTTGGTTTCACCCCCTTATGTTCTTTTCACATCTTTGGTAAATAAATATGAGATCAGGTGGCTCCTGTTGCAAGCTGTTTCAAATGAGCAAATTATCAGTGGCCTGAGTGGACTTGCTGAACTTGTCAGTGTGACATCATTCTTCCTTCACAATCTCAGCACTACCCTCATGAGGCGCTGTGGGTGTGAGGTCAACATCATTGGATACGGCCATACTGCGCAGAAAGCACCGCTTCCCATCCGAACAGCGAAGTTAAGCTGCGCCAGGCGGTGTTAGTACTGGGGTGGGCGACCACCCGGGAATCCACAGTGCCGTATCCTTTTTGCTGCTGTCAAGTTGGTTGGAGTGCTGATCTGTGAGGGAGGACTTGTGTTGAAGCTGCTGATTATAATATAACAAGAGTGTGGATTTTTTATCTCCAGAGTGCACAAATGTGAATAACAAAGGTCAGTCCATGTGCCTAGGATGAGATGAGCACGCCCAGAGTGCAAGTAGCATGCCAGCCACTGATTTTGTTAAATTCTGGTGAAATCATAGGAATTTCTGGCATGAAAGCAAAAGTGTGACCAAACTTAGTTCTTGACTGGTGATGTCCCAGCAGTTGTTGCTGGTGTGCTCAGATCAGAACCACCCATCCCCTCTGTTAAAGTCTCATCCACTGCAGAGGATGACAAGTGTACTTGTTCTGTTTGGCTACTTTACCATGTGTTCTTGTTTTGTTGGAGATACTCAATCATTTGCAATGGCATGCAAGTAAGGTGTTGTTTTTCTCCACTCTTTCAAAGACTTAGTCCAACACCCCATCTTTTTCAAGAACAACAAGACCTACACCTGAGTAGTGTGGCAAACTGCCACTAACACAAAAGAGCCAACAGTTCACACAGCCACGTTGCACTGATGCCGTGACGCTGGTTTATTTTAGGCTTGCCGCGTTACACTGATCCCTCACGTTGGACCAATGGTGGCACTGCGCCATTTTTGAGAGCCAATGGGCATCACGGTTGCTTCTGGATCTTATTGGGTGGGCGTCTCCACCAATGGGCCATCCTCACCCCGTTGCCTCATGCCACACAAAAAGGGGCTCACATCTCCTTTTCGCTGTTTGTACTCACACCAAGCCCCGAACACGACATGGACCGCACACGCACCCTTCTTGTTCTCCTCTCTGTCTTCTTCTTCTTCGCTTGCGTGGTTCACGGAGGAGCGGAGGACACCACCATCACCCTCAACCAGCTCGTCAAGATGCGATGCTCCCTGCACGAACGTAAGTGGATCTCTTCTTCGTTTCGTTCCTTCGCTCTTTTCACACTTGCTTAAAACTTGCCTCGTCAATTGACTTCTCCGGCTTTAACACTGACTCGTCCGGCCCACACAGCTGATGAGACCGTGTTCTTCTTCAACGGCACTGTGACCGCCTTCCCGACCCAACAGCCCAACGTACACTAGTTCATGCTTTCATTGAACTTGTTTTTATTAATTATCATTATTGGATATAACTAACATGCCCATTCTTTGCGGGTGCACTGCAGCGCGTACTCTTCAAGACGATCGGACTCAACATCGCCCGATGCTTCAAGCGCTCCGATGGCTCCTACACCCTCGCCGGCCGAGAGCTTCTCTACTACGTCGACCCAGTCACCGATCAGATCGTCCACAGGTACCTCCCTTGCCCTTCTTTTGCACTCCTCATTTCAAGTGCAACTTCCGGAGCTTTGCCCATTGGTCGCTGAATTTAATGTTAACTGTCAATTTATTGCAATTGCAACGTTGCATCACTCAGGTGGACCAACCCGTGGACGAACGAGACCGTTCCCGTCGTTCACGTCGCCAACGACCCGGTCATCCAGAACTTTGCTCTCGGATCCACCTACCCCGCAATGGTAACGCGTCTATCATGATCCACCATCGACTTCTCATCACGGCGGTGGTGCTGACTGTGTGATCTCTGTCCATCGGCGCAGAGACTCGACACCAGCACGCTGTTGCCTCTTGACATCCCCCTTTACTACCCGAACGCGCTCTCCTTCGACCCCCGCATGGCTCCCTACGCCCCGCAGCCCTTCTATCAGGCCGGCGAGTGGTTCAAGTTCATCTCCCACACCGTCGAGGTCCTTTTCCCGCTCACCAAGACCGTCTCCTCCACCCTCGTCTCCTGGACTCGCAACGGCCCGTGGCTGCCTTGGATGAAGCAGGTAACGCCTCCCTTCCCCTCCTCTCTTCGCTTCCTCATCGCTCGCTCGTCTCACCTTCCGTATCTAAATTGTAGGGAAATGCTCCTGGATTCCTCATCTACTCGTCCCACGGAAACAAGGTCGGCAGCTGGATGGACTTCCCCGCGTCCGTTCGTGCTGGTGAGTGACCCTGCTGCTCCCTGCTCGCCTTGTCGTCGCGCGTGGATCATGTCATGTGGGCCGTCACTGATCCAGGGCTTGGCCCTGCGTCTTCATGTGCATTCGCGCACACAGATCTTGCCCGCATTCCTCACTACAAGTCGGCCCCCGGGTGCGTCCCCGACGTTCGTCAAGTCACCAGCTGGTCCTACTTCCAGGCCAACTTCGACGCCTACCTCAGCGGCGACCTGTTCCCGCTCGCCGCTCCGGCCGTCTACAACTGCTCGGCCCTGTAACTCGACTTGCACCAAAACACAAAAACGCAGCCACCCCGTCGTGGGATTCCAGGCCGAAGAGAGAGAGAGAGTGAGAGAGATCAGCGCGGCGACCGCCCTCTTTGGCACGCGCGGCCCACGGGCCATGCACGGGCTTTTGATCAAAGTTGACGATGACGCGGCGGGGACGAAGCAGGTCTTGCGCCTTTGGTGTCGGGCAGCTATTGAGGTCGCGGACGTTACTGACACACGGCAGGCAGCCCGAGCGAGTTTGAGGTCTGGAGCTGGGGGCCGCGGAGCCTACGAGTGAACGGATGACCAGAACAAGTCAAGGTGAGCGACGGAGCCGACAGGTCGGGCTGTTGGGCCGCCGAGGGATGAGGGACAAGAGAGAAGAGCGAAGACAAAACAATTCTGCGGATGGAGCCGAGAAAATCTTGGCCGCTCCAATCAGCCATTCAGGAGAAAGAAAAATCGAACCAATCATGACCTGGATTTGAATTGGTGTAAAGTTGGCCAATCAAAAATCGTACTATAAAATGGTCCACAGAAAATTGGCGGGTACGAGGCGTGAAGGATACCGTATCTGCCCCGCATGTCACAAGAAGCACGCGGCCTGTTGAGCTCCCGCCGGCCAGATCGTGGCTACATCGTCACCCTTGTTGCAAGGATGCGTAACATCAGGACAACGTTACGCAATACATCGTGAAAGTCCTTTTAAGGTTTGTTTACCTATGGCCCGCCATTGGCCTACTTAACGAGCTCGCACTTGCCACCAACTTGCCGCCTTCTTTCCCTGTCGCTGCTGATGAAGGGGGACAAGAACTTAAAATGCGAAACATTCACGGTGGTGATGGAGGGTGGATGCCGCACATACCCAGCGGCACTCACTCGTCGTGTAGCCGTCAGCTGGGCGTAAGAGTGGCGCAAGGATGAGTGATGGCCGCACGACGGAGACCGAGTGCACTTAGGGCAGTCACACGCCAGTTCCTTCGCCGCCCACAGCACATCACGTGCGGACCCTGCCCGAACGCTCTCACTCCCCGTCCCCGCGCACAGAGGGTCACCCATAAAAGCCCAGGCAGCGAGCCCCATTTCTTCTTCACCTCAACCATCCACTATCGACGAGCAAGCACCTCCACCCCTTCCTCTTCCATCTTTCACCAATGATGGGCTTCAACCACGACCACGACCCGTACCACACCATCGACGAGCAGCAGTACCGGCAGTCGTCGGACAGCATTCTGTACGGCCTGCTCGAGGAGCAGCTGGCCGGGCTCGACCACAACCACACCCGCGCGCCTGTGGTGCCGACCAGCACTGCGCCACTCGCGCCCGTATCGGACTCAATGACCCCGGTGGCGTCGCCCGACCTCCTGCCCTGCGACCCGCAGTCGCGTTCGTCTTCGTTTTCGCTTTCGCGTTCGTCTTCGTTCTCCGTGCCGGCACTGGGCGCGACAGCCTCGCCGAGCCTCGCCGAGGTGTTCCTCCGCGGCGCGTCGAACCAGAAGGAGGCCCTGCAGCAGTACCTCATGGGCCTCGCCGACACCACCAGTGCCGGCTCAGCGGGCGGCAAGCGGAAGCGAAAGAACGGAGACGGCAGCGACTCGAAGAAGAAGCGAAGGTCGCGACGGACGGCCGCGTCGGCCGAAAGAACGAAGGCGAAATCTGCGGAAAGAGCGAACAGAGCCGCAGCCCAAAGAACGAAAGCGACGGCGACCGTTGCGACCGTTCCGGAGTCCACCACTGCAGTGACCGACTCCCTCCACCTGAACTACTCCGTGGCCGCCGCCACCTCCACGCCCGTCGTGTCGTCGCCCGCCGCCGTCCCCTACTCCTCGCCTTCGCTCTATTTCTCGTCCATGACGTCGCCTTCGTCTTCGTTCTCCACCTCGTCAGCCCCCTACACCGGCTACCCGACGCCAACCACCTCGGCTCCGTCGCACGACTACCCCAACGTACTGTTCGACGCGCCACCGCCGGCCGCGGCGTACCAGCCGCAGCCGCCGCCGTGCTACCAGCCGCAGCACGAAGACGATGACTTCTGGCTCGACGTGGAGGCCATCGGGCTGACCCAGCACCAGCAGCGCGACGCGTTCTACAACTCCTCCTTCTGCGAGCTCGAGCGATTCCTCCTCGA